>MU271240.1:32598-127694 GCA_021432655.1 Atractiella rhizophila | reverse complement strand
TAATATCTGTCGCTAATGAAATCGGAATGAAAGGGGAACAGGGACAGAAAGTGCGAATAGTGATGCTCCCAAGATTTCGACAAACGGGTGAGCTGGTCCTCGTTAGCTTGAAGAGTTTGGATGTAAAGGTTGTGAAATTTGGAGAGTAATGCAACCAGATTTTGCAGTGTGAGCGAATGATTTTTACATGCCAGGCGGTGATCTGCCCTGCTTACCACGTCGCTTCTTTCTCCTCACTCTCTCGTGAGACTTATCTGCAAGTTTAAGTTACCCAGATCAGCAATATCAGATCCTTCATGATTCTGGATATTTGACCAAGAGCGCTCATTAAGGTCACCATCTCTGCTCCTTGGTTCAGTGTTCAGCATTTTGAGGTCGCTCGCGCAAAACTGATTCAAGCCTCCATTGATTTAGTCAATCAAGAGAAGGCTGGAGGAGCAGGAAGGCAGTTAGATCCGGCTGGATAAAATCAAAGACAAATCACATTTGCGACTGCAAACGAGTAGAAGCCTACACAAAGACGGGGGACGGGGGGCAATTATCTCCTCAATATACTTCTCAATATAAGTAGAGAGAGAGAGAGAGAGAGAGAGAGAAAATAAAAACGAGGTCTACTCAAACGATCTTCCCTCTCTTGGATTATTGTACTGTAATCAATCTTCCAGGCTCTCAAGAATTTGAATTCGGACGTAGTAAGACTGCAATGGATTGGTTTGGTTTGGTTTGGCTTGGTTTCTTGAATCGTAAAATCAGTAGTGTTTTGTGGTTCCATCCTCCTCCACCTCCCTTGCACCATTGTCGACCAAGAGTTGACAAGTCGACAAGTTGCAAACGTAAACCGGGCGAGCAGACAAGATGGTTGAGTCGCAGAAAGCGGAGCGAGTACGAGACGCTCAAAATTCGAGCGGCTTCGTCGTCTGCATCTCCTCCCCCTCTCCTCCACCACCACCGCCCAAGAGACCCTGCCCGCTCTTCCTCCCCACCGACCTCTGCGCAAAGTTTCCTCCGTTCCCACTATCCGGTCCCTTGGGCTGTCTCAGCGGCACAGAGCTCATCGGTGTGGAAGGCGCTCCATCTTTAAGTCCACTCGCCTCGTCTCCATCCGCGCCAAAGTATCCGCCTCCATACGCATCACCTCCAGGCGTGGAGGCCACCCTCCTCTCTGCCCTTTCACCAAGCACACCGAGGCTCATCCCTCCTCCTCCATTGGCATTATTGTTGTAGTATCCGCCAAAGACGTTTTGCAGGTTTCCGCGCAGAGCCGAATTCGACACTTTCCTCCCGACCGTCGCATAACCTTCGCGGAGGTTCGTGTTGCTCTTTCGACCTCCGATTCCAGAAGCGGAAGGAGAGGAAGACGAAGGCGAGTACGTCCGCATGTCCGGCATCGACTTTTTCGCTTGCAGTCTTGCGCCGGTGGCCGGAGGGTAAGCGCTCTCAGGTGACAAGGTGTCTTGTCTCTGTACCAATCATATGCTATCGGCATAACGCCCTCATTTCGAATGAGGAGGAAGACGCACCTTATTCCGCTTGTATACGACCACATGCCTATCCTCTCCACCGCCCACAGACTTGTGGTCCAGATCCAACTTTTGCGCGATGAGGTGCACGATCCGTCTCTGGGTCGCTCCGAGGGAGCGTGCGAAGGCGAGCTCGTCACGGAAGGAGTCGTCTTTGAAGAGGAGGACGCGTGAGTAGATTTCGAGGGTCTGAGGATCGTTCATGTCCAATTCTATATATCATCACGACCGTCAGTTCATTTGTATTGGAACGTAAGGAGGAAGGGAGGGAAGACATACCATATTTCGAACCCCTGTCGCTCCCATCAGAAGGGCTTGAAGACGCCACATTAACCTGAATCCCAGTATTTCCCATCGTATTCTGTCTCTGCAACCCCTCTCTAAACCCACTCCCCCCACCAGGTGTCACGGGGTCTCTAAACCCGCTTCCCGGTCCAGCACCAGCGCCACCGATGCTCATCCCTCCAAACACGTCCTCGACGCCGCTCAACCCGGTGGACGCCTCGCGTTCTCTCCTCTGGCTCTCCATGACGGCGCTCCTCATGCGCTTGATCGCCTTCTCCCTCTCGATCCTCTCCTTCTCTCCTTCCTTCAGCACCTTCTTGTACTCCACCCGCAGCTTCCTTCCCTGCACGTCGAACCCGTTCAAGGCCGCCACCGCCGCGTCGGTTTCGGCTGGTGTGCGGAAGTTGGCGAAGGCGAGGCCGCGGAAGATTCCGTCGTCGAAGTGGTAGTTGAAAGCGTAGGGCGAGGGGATCTGGAGGTCTTCCTACATGCATTATACTACATCAACATCCCATCCCAATCCAACAAATAATTGAGGAAGGGAAGAAGGCACGTACAAAGATCTGCAAGAGTTGTTCCCTTTTCACATTGAACGGGATATTTTTCACGACCACCGCAGTCGGTATAACCTCATCTTCCGAACTGAGTGCTCCCAGTCCTCCGCCCACCGCTCCATACCCTCCACCGGCACCCGGAGAGCCCATCCAATCCTGGGGGAGTCCCGACCTTCCAATGCTCGGCATCGGGCTCGTGTTCGCCCTCATCGCTTTCAGGGAGCCCATAGGACTCATCCCACCTGCACCCCCTCCCAATATACCGGAGGAGAGATGGTACGCCTGACTCTGCGTGGGGAGCGGCGGGGTGTTCAGGAAGTATTGGCCTTGTTGGGGAGAACTGTACAACCCACTCCCGCCTCCTCCGCCTACGAGACCGGGCGTGTGGTTGTGGTTGTGATGGTGTGTCGGCGTCTGTTGTTGTTGTTGTTGTTGGGAATGCGGAAAGAAGTGTCCCATGAGTGGATTGTCGTTCGAGCTCGTCGGACTTCCACTCGAATACGGATTCGAGTCCTGCGACCCCGCATAGCTGTCCCGCTTCCCCCCTCCTCCTCCCCCTCCACCTCCTCCAATTGGAACTCCACCCACTCCTCCGTACGGAGGCGAGCCCGATCCCTTGGAGAGGAGGGAAAACGTATTGTTCAACCCTCCAGTTTGTGGTGCGGGCGGGATGGACTGCGATTGCACCTGTTGGGGATAGGACGCGGCTGCTACGGCTCCGTTGTTTGGGAGGGGGGGTGATGGGATGTTTTGACCTGGCGCAGAGGACTGGACGGTGAACCGTTGGGACCGTTTCTTCACAGGAACCCATTATTGCGATGTTGAGATGTCTAGAGAACGAGAACGTACAGATTTTAGACCCGATTGAGAGGGCGAGAGATTGCCGTTCGAAGTGTTGAGATCGCTCATCGTTTAGACAGCTCTTCTTATGGCAGTCCTTTTGCAGCGGATAGATATTGCTGTGGATAGGTAGGTATGACGTTGGGATATTGGCAGAGATGGATGATCGGGATGGCTGGTGGCTGGGGCTGAGGATGGAGACTACTGATAAACTCGTAAGTCGTACAGTTCGTTAATCGTTCGAGAGCTCGAGCACGAAATCGCGAGGTTCAAGTCGGAAGATGCGAAGATGAAGACTGAATTCGTCGCTGGAATCTCTTCTCCTCAGGTGCATGACCATAGTCACGTGGGTACGGTACTTCACTCCTCAACTTTTTGTTTGAGGGAGGTTCTGTGGCCATAGGATGAGAGCAGAGGGGGGGCAAGAGAGATGGAGAATGTAATAGGAAACTAAAAGAAAGCTAATATTTCAACGACTATCCATCATATCGAAGTCGAAAGAAAAGAAACCATCAATCCTGCTGCGACGAAGCAACTATATCAAATCAAACGAGTGTCCTCCCCTCTTCAGTCGCAAATGCCTGTATGAAAGCGATTGGGGAGGTGGAGGATGGACGTGGTATGAGATCAGGCGTCCTCGGAGACGTCCCTCTTCCACGCTTGTTGCCAGTGCTGCACCTCGTCGATCTTAAACTTCTGGCCCTCAGTTCCAGGGAGGCTGATGTCGGCGTCGACCTATCCACAGCGCACCATGCGTTAGCTAGTTGATCTTCAAAGGACGAAAGGAGGTTGGTTCGAGAGGTTGATTCGAGGCCGGTTCGGAGAGGTATAATTGGGTACAGACCTTGAAACCCCCGTTCTTCATCTGGTCCATCACATCGTTATAGATCCTTCGCTTCTCAATCCCTATTCCACCATCACCATCCACCAACGCTTCAGCGACATTCGTCGAAAGAAGAGACAAAACAAACGTTTGCCATCCTATCCCACCCAGACGTTAGTCAGGCTATGCCAAGTGAAGGGATACAAGGATACAATACCTGAGGAGCCTGGGGCACAGCGACGGCAAGAGCGACGAGAGAGGCGATCAGGACGAATTTCATCTTTATATTCTGGTAGTGGTAGTGTGAGGGTTTAAAGAGAGAAGAGAGGGAATTCGAGTGAGGTCAAGAAGGTGGTCGTTGTTGGTGGAAACGTTGCCGAGGACGGAAGCGGAGCCAAGTTTTGTGGCTGACTCCGAACTGTGGCACGTGCCGAGCCGAGTTTTTATGTTTTCCTTCCTCGTTCCTCCTACAGCCTGAGGCTCCAATGGAATTACAAAATGTATACTGTGCATAAGTGGAAGATGGGCGAAAATGCCAATGTTAGTGTTTTTAAGAGCGCTGCCATACAATTCCTTGCACGTGGTGCATCGTCATATTTCCCAGCTGTCGCATTCCATATTATTCGAGAATAGATCCGTAGATGTTCCGTTGTATATGTAGAGGCAGTCCGAAGTTCAAGTTCTAGCGTGTGTGAATTGACAGAAGTATGGCTTGTGGTAGAGGGAGTAGATCTCCGTAGTAGATACTTTACAATCGGCGGCACCTATGGAATAGAATAGGACCGTGAGTAGTAGATGTCACCTAACATGTTTGGTAAGTAGATTAAACAACAAAGCCTGTTACGCTCAAAAAAATGAAACGAGTTGAACGCACACAAACTGAATCAACTTTCATTCCCTCTCATCTCCAACCACTCCCTCACACCTTTCTTACCCACCGGCAGACTAGCCATCCAAGTCCAAACGTCTCCCTCCGCCTCGCCCCTCTTTCTAACCTCCAAAATCGTCCTTCCGACCTCCTCCATCTCCCCTTCGCTTTCAACATCGAACAGTTCCCACCACGGTCTCGGATTCAGAGGTAATGGGACCGGAGGGTCCGCCATTCTCGAGGCGAGGTAGATTGCCGTTGCAGCGAGGAGAGTGGGCGGGTGTAGGGCGGGAAGAGGTGTTAGGAGGCTGTCGTTGAGGAGGGACCAGGCGTCTTGGGGTATTGTGGGGTGTGAAACGAGGGATAGGACTTGGAGGTAGTTCGCTAGGATCGGATGGGAAGGTTGTACTGAGACGTGGAACCCTAACCGCTTGAGGATTTGCATCTCCCCTGCAGCCGCTTCGTCCCGATACTCATAGTACTTGGGATCATGATACCCCATCGTCTCGTACTTCCACCCTTTCCTGCTACTACCACCTGCCGTCTCTTCTTCTCGTATCCATGCGATGTAATCTAGAATGTAATCAAAGGTGTTGATGAGATCCCGAATGCGCAGGGGAGATTCTTCGAGTTTGGAAGCGAGAAAGAGGGAGGAGAGAGCGATGTCGGGTGCGGAGAAGGAGCGGAAGGAGGAGACGTAGAAGAAGCGCTGGTAGAGTGTGCAAGCCGTGGTTCGGACGGCTTGAGGGAGAGAACAGGAGTGGGAGGCTTGTTGGATGAGTAAACTACCAACTGTCCCCAGAGTTTTGTCAGCTTACACTTGTCGATGTTGGGAACAGGACTGACAGAGGCGAAGAGAGGTTTCCATCTCGAGGGGAATGCCATCTTGGCGAGAAGGCGTGCTTGAGGCCTGTTCGGGAGTTGCCAGCGTGTTTAGAAGCGACATGGAGCAGTGGTTCAGTCAAGAAACCCGCGTCGTTGGAAAGATGTTGGAGTGATGATGATTGGCTTATTGTGCGTGTTCTGTCTCTACCTACGTTTGGAACAGGCCGCTGCAGACACACTCAGCCTATCAAGCATGCATTAATATGTAGAGCCTAGTCTCTTTTACTTTCGTGCAATGCGTTGGGACTGGAGTGGAGATGAACAATAGTCGAACTAAAACCAAGCCGAGGGGCTCCCCTCGTCCCTTGGGGGACTACATCAATTCTACTGTTTTTAACAAACAGTAGAAGCTGAGTGTTTGACTATACTCTTAGGAACATGCTGAGAGATAATTAGTGATTGAGTGCTCATAACGTTTCTGTTGAAGATGGAAATGTGAATCGGGAAGCAGACACGACAGACTGGAACACACCACACTAACTTATGCATGTTTTGTTTATTGCGGATTTATCTTTGCATTTCACTCCTCCGCTCTGCAGCACTATTAAAGCTTTTCTTCCTTTCTTATTCGTTTCCTTTTCCCCAACCACTTTCCGTTTATCTTACTCGTATCGTTTTGTACGTGGCTGGGGAATTTAGGTACACATATCTATTGTAATGACAAACCACTTTCCGTTTATCTTACTCGTATCGTTTTGTACGTGGCTGGGGAATTTAGCTCCCTCGATTAGCCAAATTCTCACTGTTTCCTTATAAACTTCATTGTCTGTTTGCTTGTTTCTTCTCCTTCTTCGGTTTGACCAATACCTATAAATTGTTTGCATTTGAAATGTGTGAAAGACCAATGTAAAGCTGCCCATGAGAGAAAGGAGAAGGCTCTAAGTACAAACTGACATGTTCAACAGATGTTTGACACTTTTTCCTTGCACTTTATTCAGAGTCGAGGCAAATGGTAAACATACATGGAACTAAGGATACACGGAATGAAAGCACAAGAATTAAAAAGGAAGCTACTTTGATACTGCACTGTCAATGCCATTTCGAGTAACAGGAACTGATTCATCACTGCGTACACTTGTAATGATGCTTGCCTCAATGACATACAGGAGACGCTGAGTCACACTGAGGTGTATGCTGTTACACAGGCCAGAATGATGGATGCACAGGTCTCGAGGGGCAAACGAATGTGAAGGGAATCCAGAGAGCTCCAGGGTATTCCTTAACAGAGAAGTGGTTTCTGAGATCTTCCTCATCATCTATGATTTTGATCTGCACTTTGATATACCAAATCTCCTGTAGCATTCAAACCACTGAACCAAGCACTCATGGATGTCATCCACATCTACATTCCCTACTGATAAAATCATGCAAATCTGGAAGTATTCTTGAAGCAGGCTCACAGCAGAGATATTTCACATAGAATCTAGTTATCCATAAATTGAGCATAACTGACTATCTAGTCCTTCCTGGGGTAGAATAATAGATCCATCTGGTATGGTTAAGGATCCACATCCATATTATTAGTGAGGCCACTTGTTAGGGCTGATACTCTATAAGGCCATTGAGTAGGGAGGTTGCCAAGTAGATGTCATGGTTCAAGCCCTTGATATACCTTAAGTACAGACCAAGATGGGTGTAAACACACATCATTAGTTCAGTTGTATAGCTGTTGGTCTGTGGCCACCCCGACAGTAGAGTGGATAACCTAAGTATTATTACAACAATACAAGAGAGATACTAACCTGCCAAGTAGAGTGGATATCCGAAGAGAACCAATCTGGATATCTCACTCCATTGGCAGGGGTATTTATACACAGACAGCCATAAGTTTCAGAATGTTCCAGCATATTCTACTTTTAACCCTATTTGCCACATGCCTGACAGAACCTTCCAGACCACTTGCCACATATTACCCGCTCAAGAAAAGAAACAAAAGAGATTCAGTGGGACAGCGTGAGAATAAAGTGATATATATAGGTAGCTGATATGGGAATGAAATGACAGTGAAAAGGTGAGACGAACCGCTGCTAGTGTTGCTAGCTATCCTTTGCTTCTAATCCTTCCTCCTACGACCTTCTTCTTCTGGATCTCTTGTATAACAGTGTTTAAGCCGTTGTGTGTGGAAGTACCCTCCTACCCTGATCCCATCGAGCGTCTCTCTGTGGAGTCCTCCCCTTCGACATTTCCTCTCTTCCCGGTGACCTAAATCGGCCCATCCATTGTGCCTCAAGTTTTTGCAAGTGTTGTGTTCGAATTGTGCTGTCTAGCACCATTACAAGCTCTTTCAGCTTGAAATTGATGGGGTGGGCATGCTTGTCGAAATTCTCCTTCATTTTTGTAGTGTACTTGACCTTGTTGCAAATGCCTGCTCCCTCTTCGCCCCCATCTGACCCAAATACACCTCAATGTCCTTCCTAGACAGCTCCTTCCCTTCCTCCACAAATCCATAATGTCCTCTTGTATCACTGCCTGCTTGTCAGGTGGGTTCCATCTTTAAAGTAGTTTAGTAGGCATAAATCCATGGCTCCTGCTCCTGTCACAGTTGAGGGAGTTGATGTCAGCCTTCATCCTATTGTCCAAGAGCTGTTTGCATCCGTTTTACCTGGAGGCACATTCTTTCGGCATCCTTCAAGGTATTGTTCTTGAGGAATTTGTTCACAGATAGTTCCAGGGTTGGCATGACGTGAGCTACCGTCCTTACTCTTTCACCCATGACTTGAATTCCTCATTGTTAACCATTCCTTCTCCATCTAATATTGCATGCGGTCCTGCATGGTTGACAACTTCGTTGAAGGTTCATATGCCTGCCTTTTCATTTGACGACATCAATGCCCCTCAGAAACCTGTGAAGTTATCGCACGGTATCACTGCCTTGCATACCAGTTTCCCGAACATTTGTACCTTCTTGCATTTGGGTAGTAATAAGACATTGAACAAGGCCAAGAAAAGTGGCACAAGTTTGAGGATAAGGTGCAGGAGGTAGTTGTGGCAGGAAGGTCCATATGTTGGGCAGGAGAGGATGTGCTCCATTACATCCACTTGGATTGTTGGCCAATAGAACTCCTGTTTGATATGCCACAGTGTTAGGTCTTATCCTTCGTGCCTTTGCTTCTTGTGTGTCGGTGTGACCCACTTTTTTGCTTCCTTTTTCAGTATACATTTGTACTTCCTTCCCTTTTGGACGAATAGGATCTTTTCCTTCCGGTAAACGTAGAATGTTGCTCTGCAACAGGTGACAGGCAATGTGGTTGTCTTACATGTTTTGCCTGCTCTCCTCTACACTTTGTGGCAGTCTTATTCTGCTTGTATATATATGATATATAAAGATCGAAGAGTAGTGGAGGTGACCTTAGAGTATTCTCTTAGATTTATTTCCACTACAGGTTAGTCTTCTTATGTCATATCATCTCCACTATATCGCCCGTCAGCGACCTCACATAGTGTCAGCCCTAACAACAGGATTACTGAACAGATGTGTCTCATATGCTTGAGAAGGATGGTAGCCCATATACAACTGAATAAGATTTAGGTTGGGACACTCCTGGTAAACCAATTTGAAGGTCCTCATCAAGTTGAGCTTATACATTGGAGTCCAGCTGCTACAGTTGTTATTCTTCATAGTTGAAATGAGGGCTGAGGCTGCAAGGCTGTTCAAAGGCAGTTTTGTATCCAGGAAATGTGCAAGGATATTTCTGTCTTGAAATAAAAGGCATGTCTTGATCTATAATCCTATTCTCTAAGATTCATCAGTTCTTGGCATGAGTTATAAGAAGCACTTTTGAGCCCTCACACCTTCCTCACCATGCATAATGGAATGAAATGCAATATACCATCATATCCCATATGCTTGCCTCTTTCTGAACCTGCAAGAAGGTTTTATTCTGAAAGGGTTGAAAAATGTGTTTTGTACTGGACTCAAACTCTTGAAAGCAAGAAAATACCCAACTCTGTCGCCGCAGCAGCCCCCGCAATAAACCAAATTCCGCCGCTGCAGCCTTGCCAATTGCCCTGAATGCATGCAATTTTTTATAGCCTGCTTTGATCATTTCTGAGGTTTCTCAGGTTGTATGCGAAAAGTTGGCTTTTGCCATTCATGAAGGAAGGAAAGCACTGACATGTAAGTAAGTGAAATACAGCCTCTTGCATCCTTCTGATGGCCAAGTAGACTCATTATGCCCATCCCAAGCAAAAAAAAGGGTACTGAGACATGAATTGGGGCCCAACAACAGAGGCGAGAAGATAGCCCTGTTGATTCCCCGCCGTTCAGAGAGGCGTGTTGCGGGGTTGCCTCAGCGCTTTCAGCTTACACGACCCACACCTCCTCAATATTTGACGTGTCAAATTTGTATGCAACAGGAACCTCCTCAAGGACGCTGATACTGTCGTCGGCCAGACCCTCCACCTTTACATGAAGAAATCGATGACGGTCTCTCTGATGGGCAGCAGGAGGGAGGATTTGAGATTCCCAATCTTCCTGACCAAACGGTAATAGCTTCTCAGGATGCAAGACAAGATCAGCATCCTTTTTCCACATTCAACTACTTACCAGACACAGTGGAGGCTGTCCGACTTTTGGGATGGAATGAAGCCTTTTGCTCAGAATGTGGTGCTTTGCATTGGCTTGAGGAACGGATAGCAAGGAGCTCTTAGCGGAATCCAAAGTTTTCTAACTGTTGTTCTCTGGGAAAGATTATTATTCATGCTTATGAAGAACCACCAGCAGAATTACATCAGCTATTAATCAACCCAGATACCCAAGAATCAAAGCAGTTTCAAGAGAACTTCCGCTTCTACAATAATGCTCTTTCCTTTACTTCTCTTGGAGTCAAGCGGCCTCCTATTCCTGGGCAAGGAGTTTACTCTTTTCGGATTCAAGGGGAGCTGTGCCATCGCATTAGAGCTTTGTTACCTGATTCTGACGGAGATGAATGGTTCGTACAAATCTACATGCTGGATTCTGAAGAGCAGATTTGACAAAGAGTAGAGGCCGTTGGACAGCACAAGCTCAATGAAGTAACTTTGAGGAAGTTTCAAGGAATGATGTGACATGTCAATCCCTGGCCAGAAAAATATAAAACAGCAACAGAGCACATGGAAGATAATCCGACTTTGAACCTCCGCCTTCAAACTATTAATCCTACTGATCAGGACCCTCGACGATACAATCGGCCTACAGGTCATGGCATAGGAGAGATTGCAGTGCTTCTCATAGGGGAACAGTCAGGAGCTACAGCAGGTATCACAAGGGACATTGTGGTTAAACTTCAATGTCCTGATGGTCAGAATTTCTTTGAAAGATTTAGTGATCAGGACACCAACTATATTCCTCTACACTTCCCACTTTTGTTCCCCTACGCCGAGCAAGGTTGGCACGCATATATCCCCCTCAGTCATGGAGGTCTGCTGGACTATTCTACCATCGTCACACACTGGAAGTCCCCGCCGAATGGGCCAGCAATTCCAAGATGCTATGGTGATTGTTGGGAACCGAGGTTCACCTGTTATCATCACAACTTTCACTTGCAATCCACAGTGGCCAGAAATCATAGAAGCTCTACTTCCTGGGCAAACAGCTGCTGATCGACCAGACTTGGTCTCTAGAATTTTCAATGCAAAGGTGAAGGCTTACATGCAGGACATCAAGGATAACTCAATCTTCGGATGGTCAGTTGGCTTCGTCTGGGTGATTGAATTTCAGAAACGTGGCCTTCCTCATGCTCACATCCTCATCATCCTCAATCCTGAAGATACCATCAGGGATGTCGAGGTGATCTACCGCATAGTATCTGCCGAATTGCCTGACAAGGATACGGAACCTGAATTGTTTGAGATTGTCTGCAATCATATGCTTCATGGACCCTGTGGAGACATCAACCCAGATGCTCCATGTATCATAGATGATCCTAAAGATCCTGGAAGAAAGATCTGTGGAAAAGAGTTTCCGAAGCCATTCGTGGAAGAAACAGGCATCAACAAAGATGGCTATCCCACCTACCATTGCCATAACAATGGATGTGCCTTTCAGAAATCACGGAATGGATTTATTTACCATAATCGTTGGGTTGTACCGTTTAATGCCTATGTCCTTCAGGGCTTTATAGCTCATATCAATGTGGAACTCTGCATCTCCATCCAATCAATCAAGTACCTCTTCAAATACATCTACAAAAGAAATGATCGGGAGCAAGCTGTCCTTCATAGCGGCCAGGGTGATGTTAGGGTAATGGATGAGATTCAAGAGTATTTGGATGCTAGATTCATTGCATCTTCTGAAGGTAAGTGTTAAGAACTACTCCTGAGATGATGTTAGGGCTTATTTGATACAACTTACGGCCTGTTATAGGATTTTCCATTTTACTTTACACCAGCATTTTCCTGTGGTTATTCGCTTGGCAGTACCCTCCCTGATCAGCATTCTGTGACCTTTAATCCTCAAGATGAGTTCCCGGGTGACATTCTTGGCAGGAACAACATTGCTAAAACAATGTTGACAGAGTTCTTCACTTACTGTTGGGAAAAACCCAACATTACTGAAGACCTTGCCTATCCTAAGGCTCCTCAATTCCTTACCTGGAAGTCAGGCTCATGCTCTTGGAAAATAGGGGAGAGACAAAAAGCCATCGGCCATATCCACTATGTTGCACCGTCACAAGGGAAGTTATTCTATCTCTGAATACTTCTGCATCAGGACGTCAGCCCAAAATCTTTTGACGATATCCAAATAGTCGAGGGAACTGTCTATAAGACTTTCAAGGCTACATGTGTGGCTCTTGGGCTGTTAGAAAGTGACGAAGAATGGGATTATTATCTTAATGAAGCCAGCAGGGTCAAGAATGGCTTTGCAATGTGATCTCTGTTTTGTCTACATCCTGCTATTTGGAGTCGCCAGCGAACCCAGAAGATTATGGGACAGCCATCGTGAGCAACTCAGTGACGATTGTAAACACCTTCTACGCACAGAATATGGTGTAGATAATCCAACGAACAAGCAAATTATCAGCCTCTGTCTCCTCGAAATTGAAGATCTCCTCCAAGCTCATGGTAAATCCCTAAGTAATTTTGGATTACCACAACCCGCAGAGCGACTAGAAAGATGGGGAGGTGAGACAAGGATTACTCGAGAAGATCTTGCATATGATCGACCACTACTTCACGCACATATTCGGACAGAGTTACCATTATTAAGGACCAATGTCATGCTTATGACATGGTTGTAGAAGCATGGCAAAGTGGAAATGGTGGATTATTTTTTATTGATGGGCCACGAGGGACTGGAAAGACTTTAGTCAAAAACCTATTACTTGCCGGGGTGTCTTCGGCAGGGAAAATTGCGCTGGCAGTGGTCTCTTCTAGTATTGCTGCTATTCTGCTGGAAGGTGGACGAACAGCCCATACTCGCTTCCGGATCCCATTGGACATTGAAACTGATTCCGTCTGCGGTTTTACGGCTCAAAGTGATCACGGTCGACTTTGTCAAGAGGCAGAATTGATAATTTGGGACAAAGTGGGAATGAGTCATCAATGGTGCTTTGAAGCAGTTGACCGGATGCTGAGAGATATACGTAAGGTGGATGTGCCTTTCGGTGGAGTTTATTTTGGTTCTTGGTGGTAAGTGCATCGAATCAAAGAGTTCATGTCTGATAAATAATTAGGCGACGTGGGACAATGCCTCTCAGTCCTCCCCAAAGCTTCATGTGTACAGATCATCGATGCATGTGTCATCAACAGCCCCTGTTGGCCAGCAGTTTGAGTCCTCCCACTCACAGTAATTATAAGCCTGCTCCGTTGTCAGGCCGAAATGAGTAGCTGAGACTTTGCTATTGCCTCTGGCTTTGCTGGATGGTTGTTATTAGTTGGTAATGGCGCAACGGATAACCCAGAAGACTGTGGCCATGGTCCACTGACTATGAAGGACCAAACAATAGTCTGGCGATCGTGGTCTACCCTGGACTGAGCACCATAACGCAAGATGTCAAACCAGTCGAGTTGAGGCAATACTTTCAAGAGTATTGCTCCTTATGGCCCGGAATGTTGATGTTGACATGATAAACGATCAGCTTATTCGACAATTTGTGTCCAGACAGGAACGAATCTACCTTAGTGCTGACGGATTGATGGACGACAGTGAGAACATTCAACAAGGCTTCACAGTTAAATACCTTAATACTCTTAATATGATGGGTCTCCCTCTTCATCGTCTTCATCTCAAAGTTCGAGCCTCTATTATCCTAATATGAAACCTCAATCCTTCAGCTGGGATCTGTAATGGTATACGGTTGATCATCACCCAGCTGCTCTCCTGTATCATTGAGGCTACCATCATTACAGGCAGATTCACAGGCACCTCAGTCCTTATCCCACCCATTGCATTGGATAGCAAGGCCACAAATTCATTCCCATTTACCTTACGCTGGTTTCAATTCCCTGTCAAATTGGCTTTCTATCTCACCATCAACAAGCCATAGGGCCAGTTGGTGGAGACTGTTGGATTGTATTTGGACACACCAGTTTTTGTGCATGGACAACTTTACGCAGGACTTTCTAGAGTTTTGAACGCAAAGAATCTTCGAGTTTATTTACACTAAGTGCAAGGGACAGAGAATAAGAGGACGGAAAATATAGTGTACAGAGAAGTTTTGAATTTCACGATCGAATGCATGTAGACCTACCTATAATGAAATCATACAAATTTATACCAAAACCCGTGTACATGCCGGCTTGCCGAAGGCGAAGCCCCACGCAGTGGCCACCAGAGGCTGGAGTCCAAGGGACGAAGCACCTGGCGGGAGGGATGCCTAAGGGACAAGGGCACTGACACACTTGTGTGATATAATATACTATGAAGAAACTGACTTCATGGTTGTTTTCATTTTAGTTTAGCTCAAGGCATGATATCATGAAACAGGCACTGATGCAAGGAAAACTGAGATGGATATTGATGAAGGGAATAAGGGCAGTGTTGGAGAACCTACTAACATG
The DNA here is from genome assembly GCA_021432655.1 of Atractiella rhizophila. NCBI lineage: Eukaryota > Fungi > Basidiomycota > Atractiellomycetes > Atractiellales > Hoehnelomycetaceae > Atractiella > Atractiella rhizophila. Next base: position 112,940 of record MU271240.1, on the reverse strand, counting down.
GTTAAATGTCGAAGTAATAAGTTTGAATACTCTGAAGGCCGATGCTTTACAGTGTAATAACTGACTTCCTATCTCTTGGTCTACATTCCAAGTCATAGGGACCTAGCTGTCAGGTTTGTGTCCTGTGCAAATTGGTGCCCATACGTCTGCTCAGCTATTTGTGCTTCTATCACGACCTAACCCAATTGTGTCTACTCTCCTCTTATCAACCCTATGTAATCCCACTGTTGCTTTCCCTTTTTGGTTCTCTTATATGTTTTGTATACTCTCCTCTGCTCTGGGTCTCCCAGTCGCCCATTCGCCCATTTGCGCCTCCATCACCACTTAGCCCAATTGTGTCTATTCTCCTCTTATTAACCCTGTGTCATCCCACTGTCACTTTCCCTTTAGTTCTCTTACATGTTTCATCTACTCTTTCTACACTCTGTGGCAGTGTTATTCCGCTTGTATATAGATTGAATAGTAGTGGAGGTGACCATAGAGTATTCTCTTAGGTTCATCTCCACTACAGCTACATTGCTGATTGGCGACTGTAAGTAACGTTAGCCCTAACATTTCCAAGTTCATCAATCCTCTGCTCTCATATCTTCATGATTCTCTTCTTCATAACTTTTCAGCTTGGAAACTCAAGCTTCTTTGTGCCCTTGGCATCCTTCTGGTCTATGTACACAGTGGCATCTTGAGTACTGTTGGCACTTGTTATAACATCTTTCAGGGTTGACGGAGTCCAGTGTGCATAGCAGACCAACTCTATGAACTTGGGATCCTCCATTAAGGAGAAAGGTTGGTTCGTTGATACGATAAGTTTTTGAAGGACGTTGTCGAAGACCCGTTAGTCAAACTGCTGTAATCAGATGTCAAGGACATGGAGCATCTAGTGCGGACAAAAGACAAACCTGAGACCTATACAGCTGTTCTAAGCACTGTAGGATATTATCGACATGCTCAGATTGCATGAGAGCAGTTTTGCCATCTGAATCTGTGATCTATTTAGAGGAGGCAGCTCAGTAGTTATAGCCAAACACTAGGTCAAAAGGTGACAGACCTTGGTTCCTCTGGCTGCCTTGTCAAGGTCCTCTTGTGTTCTCTCCAGATTATTGTCCTTCTTGGTCTTAAGAAGAGCATAAAACTGTACCAGAGAATTCTGATGGCTGGAAGATTGTGAAGATGTTTGACAAGCCTTTGTGGTTGGAATTGCTTGCTTTGGAGACACAGACAATGTGTATGCAATGGTTACATTGATAATACCTAGCACCTCTTGATGTTGTGCTCAAACTGTGGCACTTGCACGGTTGACTGTTGTCAGCTTGTGAAAATAGAGGATCAACAATAGAGAACTTATCGGCTGGAATCAAAACATATCATATCAAATCCATCACCAACTTTTCTTGCGCTGTTGTTTTGAGTAAGGAAGTGGGAACAACTCCTTCTCCGTCTGAGCCCTGTTCTATACCTCTAGTAACCTATATGGATCTAAGTAAGGGCAAGGGAACTAAGTATGATGACGACATACCTTTTGCCTCTTCTAGTTTCTCCACTTTGGCACCTGCTTCTTTTAAAGATTGTCTGCCACTTCGTCATTGTCAATCTTCTTGCCTGGGGTTCCCGCTTCATGGTCTAGCATGACGATAGCAGAGTCTTCAGATTCATCCTGAAAGGCTGTGTCTTCTTTGATGTGGTTGACCAGACCTTTCACAGCCAAACCTGCATGAATATGCTGAGCAGCAGAGCACATGTAGCCCATAGAACAAGACTTTGGGCACTACCTATAAGGCATTCAGCTTCAGCAGAGCATCCAACAGAGTATAAAGGGCTTTGATGCCCTGCTAAAAACTGATAACAGCTGCTGTAGGTCACCAACCGGATAATGCCAAGTGGAATAGGCTTCATTGTCTTCTGCCATGGATTCAAGATCATAAAGAAGTGATGTCACTTTCTTAAAAATGGTACATTGACCTGAATACTTGTGTTAGGGCTGATACGATATATGGTTGCCGACGGGCGATGCGTCTGTAATGGGAGATAAACCTAAGAGAATACTCTAAGGTCATCACCACTACATCTTGATGTATATATACATATGTAATGGCACCGCCATAAACTGCGAAGTATATCTCGTGAAACATATAGAGTATCTAAATCAGGAAAGTAACATAGGGAATAATCGGAAATAAGATATCCTAAGTGGGACAAGTGAGAAAGGACTTCAAGACGAAAATGGTGAGGGTGCAGACTGGCGAAATGTACAACGTTTACTGAGTGGCGATTCGTATGAGAAGAGGGAAAGCGGCGGAGAGCGTAGTTGTTCGCAATGCGACGATGAGTAGACACGTGATTCTATGAAGTAGGTCATGTGACTTAGATTGGTGCATTTCGGTAATGTGCAGGGGCAAGCCTGACAACCTGTCTTTGTAGTTAGGCCCATACATTATCCATAGAAAATGAAGAAATGTGTAGTGGCAAAATCAAGGGCCAATGTTCATAGTCATTGTGCTTTCTCATGTTGTGAGAGGCACTTATGAGAAGCTGGAGATGCTCATAACCGGGAATCTTAGCATGCCTATCTCACCAATTAGATTAGTATCAGTATACAGTATATCCAACAAAGTGCAAAGGATCCTTACTTCGCCTTTTGCTCCTTCCTTTTCCGAGTTTGTCACTAAGAGCTGTATTCTTCTTCACCATATCAATGAAGGTCTGCTGCTGTGATGGTCTGGTGGTGGGTTCAGCCATTTTATGACAACGAAGAACAAAATACAAGACAGTTGTTGATGAGGGGACAAGGAAGGAGAGGTAGCCGCTTTTCTGAGCGAAAGATGCTTGGACAAGGTTTGGGTAAAACAAGTGCATCAGCAGCCTTCGTCCCTCAGGCCGCCCAACCCACTCGCAAGGGCATGGCCCCTTGAACCCTACTCTGACTCATGTAAGGGTTTGAGTCCAATATGAAACACATTTTTTACACCTTCAGAATAAAATTTCCTTGCAGGTTCAGATGGGGCAAGCATATGGGTTATGATGGCATATTTCATTTCATTCTACTGGGCATGGTGAGGGAGGTGCGAGGGGTTAAAAGTGCATCTTATGACTCATGCCAAGAAACGCAACGCTCTTAGAAGAATAGATTGCGGAATTTACATTGATATTGTCAGACTTGCCCCTACGCAGTACCGAAATGCATCATCTGAGGTCACGTGACCCACTTTACCACATCATGAGATCACGTGCCTACCCATCGCCGCTTTGCTCATGTCTGCGCTGTTTGCCGCTTTGTTAGGGCTGACACTATGTGCAGTCGCCAACGGGCGATGCGTCTGTATCTGTAGTGGAGGTAAACCTAAGCGAATAGTATGGCATGAGGAGACTAACCTGTAGTGGAGGTAAACCTAAGAGAATACTCTGAGGTCACCACCACTACATCTCGATGTATATATACGTATGTAAAAGCACTGCCATAAACTGTATCATAAGTTTCTTGAAACATGTAAGAGAGCTAGATCAGGAAGGCAATAAAGGGAAAACTCGGAAATAAGACATACTAAGCAGTACAAATGAGAAAGGACAATAAAGCAATAATGGAGACGGTGCAGACCGGCGAAATGTTTAAGGTTTGCTGAGCGGCGATTCGTGTGAGACAGGGGAAGGCGGCGATCAGCGAGAACGTGAGCAAAGCGGCGATGGGCAGGAGCGTGATCCTATGGCGTGGTAAAGTAGGTCACGTGACTTCGGATGGTGCATTTCGGTAATGCGTAGGGGCAAGCCTGACACGCTTTCCCCTTTCTCATGCGAATCGCCGCTCAGCAAACCTTATACATTTCGCCGGTCTGCACCGTCTCCATTTTCGCCTTATTGTCCTTTCTCACTAGTACTACCCAGTATATCTTATTTCCGAGTATTCCCTTTATTACTTTCCTGATCTAGCTATCTTACATGTTTCAAGAAACGTATGTTACAGTTTATGGCAGTGCCTTCACATATGTATATATACATCGAGATGTAGTGGTGGTGACCTCAGAGTATTCTCTTAGGTTTACCTCCACTACAGGTTAGTCTTTTCATGCCATACTGTTCACTTAGGTTTACCTCCACTACAGACGTATTGCCCTTCAGCGACCGCACATAGTGTCAGCCCTAACAGATATATCTAAAGGGCATGATCAGCATTTCAATATCTTGGATCAGGGAAAGAAAGTGCTCACGGAATGAATCAAACCTGAAACCAGCATGGCCAGGCGAGAACAAGCGAGAACCAGGTGGACTTCCCAACCTTCTGAGACACAGAGCGGGGCTTTTTCACACTTTGAATAATGTGTAGCAAGGCCTTCAATGGGCGACTTAATCTCAAACTCATCCGAGAACGTTAGGTAGGAGACTAAGCACCTTCTGGCACCTAACAGCAAGCAGCCTGAGCTCCACTTCCTTACACGAGACCAAAATCGCCAACCGTCCTACCGGTGTGTCAGGCACAAACATGTACAATCCATAGAATGAAAGCTAAGCTACATCCACCATCTCTCGCTCACACCCAATCCCCATCTTGAGAACCGCTATAGGTGGCTAGCCTGCACCTGAACCTGGCCACAGCCGCGCCGGCCCCCAGAAATCGTACCATCAGGACCCCTCCCATCTCACCTTGCTGCGATCACACTCACCCACCTCGCACCTTATCAAGAACACCCGCCGCTCCTGCCCATACCCCCCCTCTCATCGTGTGAGATACAAGGGTCAACTCACTCAAATGCAGCAACACCTTCCTATTCTGGAAGCGGCTACTGCCTAATTTGGAAGCCCCATCGACCACTTGACATCTCACAACTCCTCCTGTCTCTCTATACCTCTCCTGTCGGCTCCAAGTGCGTACAATCGACCGGGTGAAAGGGGAAGGATAACTGCATGGTATTTTAGCCTTATCCAGAAGCTGGAAGGCTAGATCCGTCGATTCCCTGGTGAGACTCATTTGATTTCCTTCAGCTTCCTCTTCGTTCCATGCTTTCTGATTATTCCATATTTCTATCTACCCATGTATTACGGGTTTTCCCGCGATGTTGTTTGATCTTTTTTCTGATTCATTGGCCTATAAAAGAGGCCTCACTTGTTAATGTAAATTCATCTTATTCCTCATCATCTTACGTGGCACTCAGAGCAGAAAGCGCGGTAAGAATCGAGGTAAGTTCCCGGGGCCGTAGAAGCGCCCCTGTAAGATCCATTGTCTTTATTCTGAGACCAAATAGCTTGATAAGCGGCCCTACACTTCAGTGTGGCTAGCAAAAGCTGGTTCCTGTCTCTCCTTTTCGTTTAAGCTCTCATTTATTGATTGAGCCTCTTAGTTCTTGTTCTAGTCAAGCTAAAAGAACTCGCTTTTTGCAGTAGAGTCTCACACATCGTCTCTCTCCCATAGCTGAACGAAGAGCACCCCCTCCTCACACAGATCTCACTGATCAGCTCACCGTCACCAGAACAAACCTCCGACACACTAACACCCCTACTGACAATTCACACCTTAGACCTCACATTCAACAAGAGATTCCTGATGGATCAGGAGCAAGGGGAAGGAAGATCAGGGATGGATGATGAGGGGGGAGAAGGAGAAGACAGAATGCAGATGACACTTTTAATGGAGTTGAGCGAATTAAGAACGGATAATAAGGAACAGAGAGAGAGAGGAACGTCGGAGGAGAGAGAGGGAGGTAAGTATTAAAACGTAACAGCTTGGAGCGGGAAACGGGAGGAATTGAGAAGTTTCCTGGTTAACGTCCTAGCCTACCATAAGGAGCAGAAGGGGAGAGAAGGGGGGGTATTTCGAAGTATGGTTGAAAAAGAGGATGAAGTCGGAGAGGTCAGGGAGGTAGAACGGTATAGTCTGATGAAGGCTATGGAGTGGTTGGAGAGGTTGCTCCAGGCCAACGATCACATTCTGTATGCGCTTCAACAACGAAGGAGGGACATGAGGGTTTGTGGAACAAGTTAGCAGTCGCTGGAAGAGGTGTGCAAACAGATAGAGGGGGTGTTTACACCACCAAGAGTGTAGGTGCAGCAAGGTCTCATGCAGTATCAGGAATTGGAGGCACTGCTAGACAAATACGGAAGCGAGGGACAGGAACTTGAAAAGAGGGTTCTGCTTGACCCATCAAACCCAGAATGCCAGCAGGTACTACAACACATCTCATATGCCCTCCAAGTCAAGTTGCGATTTGTGGCCCTCTTGGGTGATTATCAGAACGAACCTGTGCTAGCTCAGAAACTCAAGGATTCTTTCCCTCGACTATCCGAACCCACCTCATCGGCCTTATGATGGTTAGAAAAGTAGCGGATACGGTTGCGAAACTGTCAGAGGTGAGCCTGGGGCCGGACTTTAGGGAAGCAAGAAAGGAAAAAGAGGAGCGACTGAAAGAGAAAGAGGAGAGAGCAAAGGAGAAGAAGGAGATGTTCGCGATATGGAAAAGCAGTAAGATGTCATTCAAACCTTCAACGACACAGCAACCCTTTACGCAGAACTGTCCGAATCCATCATTTCAACATTCCCTTGTAATGCACAGGACGATCATCGAACTGCGACTATCCTCACCCTTAATTCCAACCAGAATTGAACACAGAGCGTGGAGAAACTACCTTTCGAACGAGTGAGCAGCATAGAACACAACATTCAAATGATTCGTTGACAGGGGCATAGCAGGGTCTCCTCTAAGCCTGTTTCCCCTCTTGCCAGGAATCCTTCCAGCCAACACAAACGAGTGTAACATTTGCGGTATGGAATGGGGAGGTAGAAGCCACCGTTGTAATGTGCCACTGGTCCCCCAAATTGAAAAGCAATTTTGATGGAGTTGCAGAAGCTGGAAGTTCTTCATGAATCAAGATGGCTAGCGGAGTCAGTGGAATGGGAAGGGGACAAGGAGGCCGAGGATGAAGTGATGGAAGGATGGGAGTGGGAGTACATGTTCATCACGGAGGAACTGGGAAAGGATCTCAAAGTCACAGACCATGAAGAAAGGCGAGTATCTGCCTCCTGCAAACTGATACGGTCCGCTTATCATCTTACGTATCTAGCACCTAAGGCAAGGATAGATGAGGTGGTAGGATGGTCAAACATTCTAGAGAAAAGGGAAATACCTGTTGTTACTCCTATCAAGAATAAAATCTCCTCATTCATCAAAATAGATGGGTTGTTCCTGCCGCCGAAGAAGTTAGTAGAGAGTTTAAAGAGAAGAGGGATAGAAAAATTCCTAGTGTCGGTCCCCTCTAGCGGGCAGGTCCGGTCTAGTTTTCGAATGGAATTTCGGCAGGCAACAACTGGTGGGATGGTGCAGGCTCTTGCCTAAGCCTTGCAAGAGCATGCCCTCCCAGACCACCACTGGTTTGGGAGTAAGTGAATCACCAGTACTGGTTGGAGAGCAACACACCATCTCTCATGTCTGACGAATCAGATTGAGAGATATCACCACCTTATAACCCATCCGACATGCAAACACCGCCACCAAGACAAAAACCAACTTCCCCATCGACAGAGGTTGCAGTCAATAGCAAGGCAAGAACCAATAAAGTGAACCCAGCAGAGGTACAACGACAGATTGTGCGGAAACGGCACCAGCCACATATACCCCCCCGGCTGCATTAGCCAACTCAGAATTGAGTACAGAATCAAATGAAAGCCTACCGAAAATGAGAACAAGGCAACATGTGAGATTCTGTCAGCTACCACTGCGACCCCCTGCACTATCGGCAGTGTCAAACTGAACCATGCACGAGGACGAAGGAATACCAATCATAACCGAAGAACAGAGACTATTGGCACAAGGATATGAACTGCTGAGAAAGGCTCCTCGAGAGGCGACAACGGAAGAACACTTAGAAGCGCTAAAAAAGTGGACAAGTGGGAAGTTGTTTCGCATCGCATCACTATTGAAGTTGGAACAGCTCGGACAGGGACACTGGAAGGGTTCGCATCAACGTGGGTGATCATGGTTGAGGAGGTTACCAAAAATTCTGATGAGCAAGGACTTTTATCTAAAGAACCAAAGAAACCTGCCCCCCCTCCCTTCCGTCAAACAGTTCGCTGATAATTGGGAATAGATCAGTAGCTTTACCAATTGGCCGGATAACAACTTGGCCAGCAGTTATCAACAACCCACAACTGGCCAAGATGCAGTTCGAGATTCTGGATGCAGGGTGATCGTTTGACGTACTCGTCAGCAAGGGATGGAAAGAAGACATGCAAGCGATTCACTTCACAAATGGGAGGTCATATGCTTTGCGCCAACGGATGACAGCAAGACTTGGAAATGTTATAGGAACGAAATCATTGGATCAAAACCACCTCGAAACCTCCCATTAAACCCCCTCGACATCATCAAATTACTCACTTCTGCGACCATATTCTACTTCGACACCACCACCAACCACTACAACAATTTATCCTCACAATTCCAAGTAAGGGTGAAGATGCAGGACCGTGAGATGGGTCATTGCTATCATCGGTTCTCAGTTGATACATTTGAGGACATCCAATGGGATAAAATGACGCAAAAGAGCGATGTTGTAGGTGCACGAAGGCTTACATGGAATCGATGCATCATGAAGTGACCGCCGCGGCTAAGTCGCTCGTGCAAGGTATTCTTGGTGACTGCATGATGGCTGCATGCTGATTTTTCCCGTTTAGTCTGTACAGATCGCATTGCAGTGCGAACGAAGCTTCCACTGCCAATTCCAGGAGTTTGTTATGGAAGAGATGACGAAATTAAGAAGGCCGTCAATTGCATCCTCACTGACAGGAAACATCTTGCAATCATTGGCGGTGCTGGCAACGGAAAGTCTACCGTGGCTCGACATGTCTTGCATGCCAGGGATGTCAGAGATAGATTCATAACTAATCATGATGATCGGAAGCAAGATTTTCGCTTTTGGGTGCAATGCGACGCTTGCACAACGTTTTCATTGCTCTGAACCAAACTTTGCAGGGAAGTCTTCGGAATAGTCCCTCAACCCAGTGAAAAAGAACTCGCTGCCATTGCAAAATATTTCAACGATCACACGTGTCTCCTTGTCTTGGATAACTTTGAGACCCCCGCAGGTTCGGACGAGGGCAACCTCCAGGTATTTTTTCAAGCACTTCTTTCTGCCAGCTATGCCTCGGGATCCATTCTCATTGTTGCGCATCGAGGATACCGGGTCTATACAGTGGATGCCACAGCTGTGAAATATGAAGAACTGAACATTGGAGGCCTGAGCAATGCTGCCGGGTTGGAGTTGTTCAGGTTCACATACACTGGAAAAGAAGTGTGCTCGCAAACGCTGCTTGACAGACTTTTCGGGTATTTGGATCATCATGCCTTGCTTATCAAGCTTTTTCTCCTCCGTGCGAACGAATCCACAAGAAGTATCTCAACTTTGTCACGTGAGTGGGAGCAGGAGAGGGGGGCATGGCAATATTTCGGATGGGGGGGAAGGAGTTACGTCGAGAAAGCCTCACCTCTTGTGGCATCGATAAAACTTTCACTCGCTTCACCTCTGCTCCGAAAGCAATGGGACTTAAGCGAGTTTATCCTCGCCATCCTGTCCTGGACTCCGGACGGGCTTCTCGAAAGTGATATCATAGCTATTATGGACAAAGCCCGACTTCCTAATGATGTGAATGAGTCAGATAGGATCATCAATTCGATTTTGTCTGTCGGACTGGCTGAACAAACTGACGATCCCTTCGCACATTCAACACGGTTGGGCATGCTTGTGCCAATTCGCGAATACATCAACGACCATTTGGTCCAGAGAACTTCTTCCAAAGTCATTGCCTCATCTCTTGAACTTGTGGCTCAGCATGTCATTGATAAAGCTCGGGAAAGTGTCAAACTGTTCAAAGAAGGTGATCAGATAGGGCTGCTGACTTTCTGTAAAGACTATCCAAATCTGGAATATGTTCTTCTTGCTACCTTTCAACATTTGGAGGCTCCCATGGCAATGGTTCATTTCGTACTGGAAATCGCGCCTTTTCTCGATCACCAGCATCTTCTCTCGATCAAACTGCTCCAATGTGCCCTGACTATCACAGAATCTATGAAGTACCAAGCAAAATCCACAGCCGCACTGAACAAGGCACTAAGCTCAGCATTCCAGCATCAGGGTATTGAGCATCAGGCACTGGAACATTTTGACGAGGCAAAGAGGCTGAATCTGGTATTGGAAGATCAGCAGCGGCTAGCCCACAGCATGCACACCGTGGGAGACATGGAGAAGCAGCGCGGGCGAATGGCGAAAGCGTTGAAGAGTTTCGAAGAGGCAAAGGAGCTCTATTTGAAGGTAGAAGTCGACAGGGGCAAGCTGACCGCATTCGCAAGTTGGGAGAGATTGAGCGGCATTGTGGGAGGATGAAAGAAGCGCTGAAATGCATCGAAGAGGCGAAAAAGCTCTATCTGACGGTAGAAGATCGACGGGGGCAAGCCCACTGCATTCTTCACATTGGAGACATTGAACGACAGCGCGGGCGGATTGACGAAGCGCTGAAACATTATAAGGCTGCGAAGGACCTGTATTTCCTGGTGGAAGACATTGGAGGTCAAGTGACCTGCCTTATCAGCATCAGTTGCGTTTACTCTCGAGACTCCCAGAACAAGTTCAAGGCCATCCACTTTAGTGAGGAAGCAGTCGAGTTGAGTAAGGCGGCTGGCGGCTACTACGAAGCTTGCAGCAGACAGAACCTGGCCAAAACACTCTTCAATTTGTCCAAATTCGGCCACGCGAAGGCAGAAATCACTTGCGCCATTCAGCTTTACGCAGATTGCGGTGCCAGTTCCAGGGTACCAGAATGTGACGATCTGCTTCAGAAGATCATACAGGAGGAGCGATTTGTGAGACATTGTCGAAATGGTTCGATGCTTTCCCCTCGCGTCACTGTCGCTCCAAAGCTGACGTCCCGTTCCAGGATGTAAGATTTTGCTTATGCAATGCTGTCATATATCATAAAATCATAAACAACGGAAGTTTTAATTACCTTAGAATGTCGAAACTATCCTCCTGGTATCCGAAAGCCCACATGCCCACATGGGAGATGATGTCTTTAAGCAGGATGGTACCTTGCGTAAATGGTATGACTCTTCACCATACGGAAGACTTTAATCTACTGCAACGGAATGCACACTGCTGCTCCGATCCAACTCCATCTATCTCACCATCGGCATCTAGCTGCGCTCTGTTCCTGTGGCACGTCCACAAATATCTCATTCAACGAGTTCTGGCGATCCGTTAACCCTACTACTATTCCTCAGAGTAACTGGGTTCAAGGACCTTAGAGGATTTCTTGATGAGACCGTTAAGGTTTACGCCATGACAACAGCATGAACTTGGGCCTCCCGCCTTCACTCTGCATTGAAGGTGCAGATGCAACAAGAGATAGATGTAAGTCCTTGCTTGAGGTTAAAGAAGTTTCTTAACTCAACGGTCAAAGGCATATAACGGCGAAATCCACATTAATACAGACTGCTGGACGAGCTTGGGTCGATGCATGTGGTCAGCGCCATGATTGGATACTGGATTGATGAAGACTGGCGGCGTATTAAATGAGTGCTGCGTTGCTCTGTCTTAGAGGAATCGCACACGTCTCTCAACCTGCCAAGAAGGCTAAAGCAAACCATCATTGATTGGCGGATAAGTAATAAGTTAGGTGCGTCCATAACTATTTTTTTTAATTCCGTGAGTTGCAAGTTTTAATGTGGCATATGGATGGCTAGGAAACATTGGATCAGATCACACTTCAAATATCGTCACTGCTATGTTATTCCTACAAGCGGGCCTTATCTCCTCCGATCCGGATGATCTTTGGGAAGCCAACAAGCGACACAATGGCTGTTCCCTTCATGCCATTGCCCTTCTGCTTAGGCTGGTCTTTCTGCCATGGGGGTTGGGAATTCTCCTGATGTTGAAGATCATTACCTAAAGGATAAAAACCTAGGTCTGTGGGGAACAGATGAAACGGATATGGTTGAAGAAGAAGAGGTGGAGTTGTGCACTGGTAATGACCAGCTCTCTGACATTGAAGAGTTGGACTGGGAGGATGTGTTGTAGGGTGTGGAAGAAGAAGATGGGGAGAATTGCCTAAAGCAACGTCTTTTTGTGAAGAAGAGTAAATGGCAGACACAGAATCAGTGCTTACTCACCTTATTCTATGTTTCAACATTGTGATTGTAATTCTAGCTCTTCAAACTCTGTCACATCATCCGTTCAACACTGAATCGGGTCGGAGTTCAAGAAAGTCTTACAAGAGACCTACCCAGACAGCCATATTAAGCGTGGCGTTATGCCAAAGCGTAACAATACTACCCGATGGAACTCAGAGTATAATGTTTAACCAGAGGGTTTGTTTAAAACAGGTATGTCTCCTGCTTGACACCTTTGTATATTACTAATGTGTCCTATCTGCACAGGCACTTCATAAATTTGTCTATAAATTCATTGATAACTAGGGATGGTATGCAATGACAGAGTCTCAGTGGAAGGAAGTAAAAGTTGTTGCTCCTGGCCGAAAGGTGCGTCTTCTTACATTCATCCCGAACTTGCGCTGTCTCATCATCAACAACGTGCTTATGCTCAGCCCTTCAGGGAGACAACTCTCCTCCTGGAGAAAGAAGATGCATGTCTGTCCCAAGTCCTCCCCATGTTCGAATGCTTGCGGTGCATACAGTTCAAGCTCAAAAATGACCCACCAATGGCAGCATGGCATTCGGCAGCCGAAGCATCCATCAAGAAGCTCGACAAATGCTACAACATTATGAAAGACAAGTGATGCTACCAACTTGCTACAGGTTCGTCTGATCAACTTGGCCTCTCTTAGCATGCCTCAAATGCAATCTGATGCCTTTAAAATGTGGTTTTGTCATAGCTATGGATCCACGTTATGGGCTGGCTTTCTTTGAAGAAGTTTACGATCAAGAGTTCAAAGATTTGGTAAAGGGGAAGGTTAAGATGGAGTACAACCGTCAGGTGAAGACTGCCGGAAGCAGGGAAGACATGAGTGAAGAAGAGGATCAGAGAGCGGGGAAGGAGCTTAAGGGCATGGGTTCAGATGAAAATGGAGAGGAGTATGGTGTTCTCGTTGATCTCCCATTGCATGAAGACCTTGAGGATAGCCTCCATGAAATTGACCAGTTCTCTGCTGTCAAGCTCAAAAAGGACCGTGACCCTCTCAAATGGTGGAAGGTTAGATATCTTCTATTTTCTTTATTCTAGTTACTTAAATGATGCTTTGTTTAGCGACATGAGGATCCATATCCCATTCTGCAGCTCATTTCAAGAGATCTTCTTGCAATACCAGCTTCAACAGCAGGTATTGAGCGACTTTCTCATGAGCAAAGTTTATCCATATGAACCAACGAGGCTCAATGTCAGCGGAAACTCTTTCAGAGACCATGACAATGAAGGCATGGTTAATGCAAGGTGTCGAGAAACTGCAGATATGGTGATTCCATTTTTTTCTGTTCCGTATGCCGTATACACCGTATAATGTACCTTCCGTACAAGTAAGAATTTTGGAAATTAACTTCATTTCACTTCCGTATCCGTATCACTTGAAAAGAAGCATGTACGGTCAGTATTGGTACTGCAATACCCATATACTCTATGGGTGGGAGCGCTGCAAAAACCACATCTACCTTGAGTGGTGCAGGAAAAACACACCTGCGGGGAAACCGATGTGAGCAGCACCTAGGCCCTCAGGTTGGATGAAGACGTAAACTCCTTCAACCAAAACAAGATTAGAAGCCATTGCTTCATGCCCACGGAGCTACTCCACAGATGGAACCCATTGGACCGGTGCACATTTACGCCGGAGGATGTGAGCGACCTGGTGGAGTGCGAAAAGGAACTGACAAGAAAGGAGGTCAAGGTATATCTAGGACAGTTAGAGGCAAAAAGGGAACAAGCATTCATTAACAGGGTCAAGTACATGGCAAAGATGAAAGAGAATTTCGATAAACACGTGGACCCAGTCGAGTTCAAGGTGAATGATCTGGTCAGGGTGCTGGACAGCACTATCCGCACGCAACACTCGCGAAAACTCGAAGTCAGGTGGTTGGACTGTTCAAAATCGTTCGGAAAAGAGGAAACATCGATGGAGAAGAATCAGCAAATGTGCATTCTTGGATTTTGGAAACATTAACCGGAGTGAGAGTAGGTGGATATTTCCACAACCAATGCCTTAAACGCTTCACACGAGGGACCCTGAAGTGGAAGGGGTTTAGCTACAGTATTATCAGACCCTATCTCATATTTCATTATCACATATCTTATCATTTTACTCATCTCATGTCACCATTTTATTCAGCCTGCCACCTATTTTATCTTCTTCATGAGCTGGCACCTGTGGCAGGCACAAACATGTACAATCCATAGAATGAAAGCTAAGATACAACCACGATCTCTCACTCACATCCCATCCCACCTTGAGAACCGCTACAGCGTGAGTCGTTGATGGGATCCCTACTCTCCGTTTTAGAAGAATACAAGCTGGGAGAACGAAAATACTCGGTTGGGCGGTCACATCGTCACCTTCCGTCTCGTCAGCAGGTTTGCTCCTGTTACACGCCAGGCAAGTGGCCCTTGAACGAAACTGTAGATGTGAACCGATTTGGCTTTGCCGGAGCCTCAGATCCAAATGTTCCTGTTTATCCTCGTCCTCGCTGTCCTGTTCACTCTCATCTGTAGCCTTCTGAGCAAAATATGGGTTGCCTGACTCTTGGCATTACGGGGAGGAGCGTTTTAAGTGCTCGCTTTGGCAAAAGAACCTTCAAGGGAAACTTGCATAGTAAAAGTAAGAACCCACCTGACAAGCTTGCAAACTTCAGGAGGCCGAGGTCTTTCTTCTCCTCTGATGAGGACTTTTTCTTCCCTTTCTTCTTCGCGTTCGTGGAATTACTGCCTCCGGCTTTGACCTATCGCTTTGTCAAATCGTGCAGGACGGGTTATCCAACTTTCACTTCGCCGTCTTTGATACGGCTGTTGCGTCAGTTTCTCCAGTTAGTTTGGCGCGGCTGCTCGATTTCACCATGGATCTCAATCCATGCTTCCGCAAATGAAGATCATCGTCGTCAAGGCCTGAGAGCTCTTTGGGCTATCTATCCTTCAAATTTTTCACCGTATTGAGCCCGCATTGTCCTGTGACTGCGAGCGGGTGGAAGGCCGAAGCTCTGTTGGTTGTAGAGTGTTACGATTCGGCGGATTGCGCGACGGATGGCACGAGAAGTTTCGGATGCTCTTTTGCTGCTTTGAGCTTCTCGCATACGTCCGAGGCCATGACGGCGTCCAGGAAGGACCACCTGTTGTAACAATGCGATAGTCAGTCACCATTAACCCTCCATTCCAGCAGGGGAATCATCCAAGATGGGGAAAATCAGAAGAAAGTAAGACGCACTTGTATTTCTCCTCCACCTCGCCATCTTCTCTTCGTCTCCACTTCTCTGCCCTTCTCGCAGCCTCCTCGACATAATCTTCTTCCTAGCCTTGCCTTTGCCCATCTCTGCTCTCCTTCCGTCCCCACCTCTTCCTTCCACTTCGATCTCCTCACTGCCAATTCGCCGTTGTAACAGAGCTAGGATCCGGTTCCAAACACACCGACGTGGAAGTCAAGTTCAGAACGGCCTTCTCTATCTCTAGCGCCACCACACTGTTGTCCACGGTGATTGCTGTTACCGGAGAAGCCGAGTAAGATCTCTGGTCTCTGGATCGGACAGCAGGGGAGAGGTTAGGCCTTGATGAAGCCAGGGAGGAGGTGGAGACAGGATCCTTTCACGCTTCTGCTTCGCAGGCGCCGACAGCGATTCTCCCTCAGCCGAGTTCCCATGGGTCGTGTTGGGATGGTTGGGAGCGGAAGCGGAGGTGACTTGATTGGAACCCGTGGGAGATGAATGAACATGTCCTTCGGGGAGGCCTCGTTGAAGCCCCGCCGACGTCGTTGGTGACTGATGCAAGGCTGATGTGAGTTTCCGTCCATACTGCACAGGCTGGATGGTTGTTCAGATTCCATCTCGTGTAGATGGGAAGACGGAGAGGATGAGTTGCGGTCTTGTACTGTCTCGATGCATGTCAGGGACACCTGAACACGAAGGCTCCCTCAACCCACTTGGAAAAGCCTACACTGGGAATGATGATGTGCTACGTGATCGATCAAACTCAATCCTTTGAGCAATCCACCGCTCAGATTTCAAGACATCGAATACACCGCAACCTGCCGCAACTGCTTTTACGCAAATCAAAGAGATCCTAGTTCTTGAAGGAGTCTTAAATAAACATATACAGGAACTTATCTCTTTTGTTGTGACGCTTGAGGTAGTTCGGTTAGGGTCGAAAGAAAGCATGGTCAAAGCGGAACATCACACTTATCTCATCAGCTTTTCAGGCTCTGACGTCTGACCCTTATACATCAAACGTCACACTGCCATCCCCATATAGCGCGAACGAAGCCCAGTGCCTCGGTTCCGCTCGTCCAGGCACCTGCATGTACTCCGTTAAGGTCTCTCTGACCAGCTCCGCCATCGACTTGACTCCAAGCCCGCGTGATAGTCGGATCTTACGCAGCAAGCTTGTCGAAATTGGAACCGTATCTTCTTGCAGCACCTTGTGAAGAGTTCCCAGTACACTTTGTGACCCAGCCAAGATGAAGGAGTTGATGAATCCGAGATAGTCGTCAGTTGGGGAGTTTCGACCTTGCAGGCTTCTACACCCAGCCAAGATGGTTGTCGTTGCCCCAAGTTGAAGTTCTGTTACCCGACGAGCTGTGAGGAGCCCATTATCCGCCATAAGGAAAGCAGCCGAAAGGGGATCAAGTCGGTCGATAGTGGGATCCGCATGGCTCAAGAGGTATATCAAGTCCGCTTTCGGCATGACGTGGACGCATCTTTGAACCGTCGCATGCACTCCAAGAAGAAGGGTTGAGGGGGAGTGCTCTTGGTGCAATTCTCGAAAGGCTTGCTCGCATCGTTCCTGCTCAACAGGATCCGGATCGAAATGGCGGCCAGCAGGGAACGCTATTAGGAGCTCGTTTGAGGTTGTTTCACCCTCTAAGCGGGCTCTTGTCGCTCGTAGACCGACCAGCGAGAGCAGCGAAAGGCTGTATGAGATTGGATTGCGCACAAGAAGGTATTGGTCATTGAGTTTGAGCGCATGCAAAGGAATGCGGTACATCTCCTTAGTTGGGATCAGAATCAGGTGCTGATCGGGCTCTGTGTGATCCTGTAGCGGTTGGATGAGATAGGCAAAGTTTTCCAGAAGATTAGCTCCTTCTGCATACCAGGCCTCCGATTCACCAAGCTCTCTCATTTTGTGAATCTCGCTCAAGTAATCCTTATTCAGGTCGATCAGGAACGGCTGGTTCGCAGAACGATTGGATATCATGACATAAAGGCCATCCAGTATTGTGATCCATTCCACGACGGCTGCTCCGTCAGGAAGGTTGGCAAGTACCTCTTGGTACCTTGAGAGAGCAGTGGCCTCAGTGAGGACTTGGGCCGAGTCGGCTAGAGGTGCTCGAGCCGATCGCAGTTGGTCTTGCCAATCCAATGCTTGTATGTGGTCAAGGTTCTCAGCATTTCTCGTGCGGTTATGGTGGTATTTGATCACCGCCGCAACCTCGAGAAAGTTGCGGGACTTCGATGCTTGAACCCAGCACCAGAGCTCAGGAGACGATCGAAAAGCGTGAACAAGGGGAATGATCCCTCGATAGAGTTGGTCGGTCTTCAGACTAAGCTCGCCTTTGGCAACTATTGCGTCCCCTGGAGTCATGGTGTTGAAGTCTCGTCGCATAGAGTCCAAGCTAGCCTCTGCCTCTGCAGAGTATCTTAGAGCTTCCGTGATCATCTCCAGGACCAAAGGTTCGGCTAAGTCTCTTGACAGCTCTCCAGACTGAATGGCTTTGACCAAGTTCCATAAGCGGCGGTTGAACGATCTTGCCAAGGCATTGCAGCATTCAAAGATGATAAGCTCCATTCCTGCACGACGAGCGACTGCAAGGCATCCCTTGAGCTCCTGCTGAGATTCTTCAAAACGGCTTCGCATTCCATAGACCTCTGCCAGTCCCAAACGAGTAGACATTGTGGTTGTAGACTGCGGCACAAGTACTTCTGCCGCCTTGAGACCGATTTGCCAGCTGGCGATGGCACCCTCGTATTCGCCTTTGAGGAGATGAAGCCTTCCACAAATGGTTTGTTGCATCAGGACCAAAGTCCCGCGGGTCTGAGCGTCCTTCGCCATGGCGATCAGCTTAGGTATAAGCTTCAACATGTCATCAGATGGCCCTAAATTGCCACTCTGCTCTTCGTTCGCTGCAGAAACATAGAGCACTTGCATCATTTGCATCACTCCCTCGACGTCCCCTTTCTCCGCATCTTGGTTGATGTAGGTTCGAAGGAGGTCTAAGGCATGTTGGAAATCTGATAACATGGCTAGCATCCGAGCCGCTTCTCGACGGAGGGTGTGACCTTCTTCTAGGTCCTTCGATTTATTGTATGCCTTCGTGGCCCAGCCAAACCGGTCTCCTTCTGCAGCCACAGTTGCTAATGCGGCCGCGGCCGAAGTTTGGAGCAGATTACAACCTGGAGTATTGTCATATACGAACTTGGCATGTTCGTAAGCAGATGCTCGGTATCCATGGAGGAGAAACCAAGGAACAAAGTCCAAGCGAAGAGTTAATCCAGCTGAAGTGGGGCCCCAACGAGCGATGAGCTCCAAAGCTTCGCGATGACACTGCTGAACGAGGATCGTGTCAATGAACTTGGGGATCCGTTCCATGATTAGGTTCATTGCCATCCATTCCCCAAGAAAGTCGCCAAGAGCTTGATATGCAGCTCGGTGTACTCGCATGCGTTCAACGAATTCCTCCTCGATTGAACTGTTACCGAACAGTCCCTCATACTTTGCGGCATCCTTGTGTGCTCGGACCTCGATTGCTCCTCCATCCCATCCGACACGGTTGCATTCCGATTCTAAGTGGAGGTAAATAGGATCGTCCGACTTAGGGGATATTGCCGCCTTGAGGTCCATGGATAGTCCCATCACAAGCAGACGGACATATTCTCCCTCGTGACCCCTTTCACGAGCGGCTAACGCGTGCATGCGCATCTTGTCTGCCGGGTCCTGCTGCAACTTGGCTTGCTCGCTGTAGGTCATGAAAGCCAAGGAGTCCGCATCGATCCTCAAGTACTCGATTGAAATTCTTTCTAGATCCTTAATGATGGTCGGCATATCAGGTTGATTTGGCTCCGCTAGGTTGCGAGCTATAACCCTAGCCATTGTGATGAGACGGTAAATTTCGAGTGCGGTATAAACTCCGAGGAGTGAACCGGAGGGCTCTTTCGTTACAGAATCTTCTAAGTCCTTCAAGAGATCATCACTGATCTGCTGAACAAGCTGCATCGTGCCTCGTACCTCCCGGAACACTCGAAGATCAAGGATGCAAATGGCCAGGCGAAGCAAGAGGGAGTCCAAAGGGTGGAGGTTTGAAAATTCTCGACTGAGATGCTCCTTCGACTGGCAGTAGTCTCCTCTCCTATTGCAGATAGCAGATTTGCAGAACGCCACCACAAATGAATTCCCACTACAAGAGGAGCTCCACTTGTCGATGGACCTGTTCGCTTGAACATAATGTCCAAAGCTGCAGAGTGTTTGAATTTGAACGTAAATTGTTTGAGAAAGCGATGCAGGAGTGTTATCAAGGGAGTGTAAAATTTGGAGGATGCGATCCAGAGGCTCTCGCTGAGGTGAAATCGGGTCCATACAGTAATGTAATATAAGCGGGATCAATGTAATGGTTGCGCAAGGAAGACTTTCTATTATGGATCAGTTGTACCCTCTCAGGGCTGGAGCGATGTCGCACCTGTGCCTTTTTTGAAGCCTGAAGCGGATTACGGTGAGTGGTGCTGTAGAATGGAGCCAAAGGGGCTATCCTCAACAACACCGTGGGCCTGATAAGTTTGAAAGCGCCGAGGTGTGACTTTCAGGATTGGTGATTCCAGACCTATCCGAATTGGATTCCTTTCTTCAATGAAGTGTGAGGAAAAGCTCTCAAAATCGCGCGAAAATACTGACTTGAAAGAAGTCGATGACAATATGTTCAAGCTTGAGAACCACACCAGAGAGAGACGGTTTAATCCGATGGGCATAATCCGATGGGCACAAAGATAAGACGTGGAAGGAGTGTGCCAAGAGCTTTTCGATAGTCAGTGACATGACAAACAGGGCATTGAGATGTTCGCATGATTCTAATTACAATGATTCTAATTACAATCGATGCCCAGGTTGTCAAACATCTCCTTGACTGGCACAGAACAAGTGCACTTTAGATCCACAGCTTGCACAAACCTCAATTTTGCAGGCTGGTAAAATAAAATGTCTACTATCGACTCTCTCAACGACTTCTTGGACGAGTTCGCCGCCGCTACATCCAAAACATCCATCCCTCCCTTTACCGTCGTCGCCTCCGACTGCGGTGCTGTCTCTGCCGACTATGACATTGAGTCCGCTGAGGTCACCGGTACCTTTCTCGCCGAATGGGACGGAGGAACTGCCGTCATTCACAAAGGAACTGCCGCTGACGAACAACTTGTCGGGATTTTGGACAAGGCTGAAAAAACACACACACAAGGAGACGACATCGGGCATATCATCAAGAACAATGGCATCATCTCCATCAGTTGGAACACCCGAACCATTGTTCGAACCTCTGATAATCGATGCTTCCATATCTTGTCTATTTGTTTCACCATCAACCCTGCACAACAAAAATTCAAATCTGCCACCCTTACACTCCACCTCCATCCTCCTGTCAACGCTACCCCCAACTTCAGAGTCCTCGAAGCCACCTCCTGGCACAGCCAAGGCACCGAAATCACTGTGAACCTGGAGACAAACAAGCAGAAGGAATTAGATATCGGATGGCAAGATGTTTTGACTAAATTGTCAGCAACAGGGAAGTTGGTGCATTCAAAAACAGAGAACTATGATACAGTCGATACGGAGGGAGTAAGGACGAGTGTGTTTGAACATGGCAGGGAGATTTTGACAAATGCAGGGAGTTCTTTGAAGGATGGAAGAGGTTTGGTTGGTGGTTATGAAACCATTATGATTTTAGGAGAAGAAGCAGTTGGGAAGGAATTGGAGTTTGCGATCCAGTTTAAGGCGATAGCAACTTGGTGGAAGGTCCCTTTGGTTGGGAAACAGATTCTCCAGACCTGGAGACTGAAGGATTCCAAGGAGTTTAAGGTTTTTTATGGGAAGAAGTAAGTTGAGAATAAGATGTGGTAAGCCAACTCCATTTGCTCATTCTAGGTTGGTGGGTTGACTTACTGAAGTTTCTTAGGATAAAGCAGTTGCAGTCACAATTCCACTAGGGTTATGAGCAGGCAGTGATGAGCAAAGCAACTGAGGCTGGAAGAGTCCTAAAAAGTTGTCATTGGTTTATGTAACACTGAAGTTTTGGAATATTAGGACCTGCATCAGTTCAGTACTTTAGGGTTCAACCCTGCCTCTGTCCGGAAAAGGATCTTGGCTGAATCCTACTCCTATTCCTTCATGACGGAACTGTTCTGTCAGTGAAAAAGGCTGGGGAACAGAGTTAGGGTCAGGGACGGACAGGGTGAGTCCTGTCAGCCAGTCGCGAGGCTCTGATTGACGGAACCAACATGATGGCGGGGACGGAACGCACTATTGACTCTCATGGCAACATTGTTTTGTAAAGGTGGGATCAGCCCTGATGCGAACTTGCCCAAACATGCGAGGTTCATTGCGAAGGCACCAAGTTCGCTACCTGTCACGAAGTGGGCACTTCAGGTAGCTGGTTGGCTGCAACCTGCAAAGTCCACCCTCTGTCCCAACTTTCATTTCACATGCTTTAGGTTGCAACTGGCTGCAACTTGCAAAGCGCCTTCCAGTTGCAAAATAACAAGTTTGGTTCAGCAACAGGCTGCGACCTGTGAAGTGTGCCTCCAGTCACGAAAAAACCTGTTGGGACTTAGGTTGGGCTGCAAACGACCTCCATTCGAGAATTAACCACTTCAAGGGGCAGTTGGCTATGACCTGCAAAGCGAGATTTGCCCATTTCACAAAAATTGTCACTTTTGTACAGGAACTAGCTATAACAGGTCTAGTTCTCTGCCCTTCACAAATTTCACTTCGTGCAAACTGACTGTGAACACTTCGGCTCTGCATCTGTGGCCCCTTAGAGGTCAGAGCACTTATGGGATACCATCCAACGAAGTGAACTAACCTTGGCCTCCAAGATGCGAACCTGAGTCTGGAACGTGAACTTCACCTACTGGAACCTGAGCCCATATTTTCAAGCCCTTCCGGCGTGTACATTCTCCTTCGAAAAGCGAGAGAGCAGCCTAATGTTCTGCTCATCAACATAGGGGTGTAAATCGTAGGAGAACTCTCACCGCACTGGGGGCTTATATGTTGCATCCCGCGAGCGGCTCAATGTTTCTTTTGTGAATTCAAGTCTGCACCCATACCACGCAGGGTTTCATCCTAACTCGTTCACAGATCTTACTGCACTTATTTCTTCACAGTTGTGGGCTCGTTCATACGTGTTAGGGCTGACAATATGTACGCTCGCCGACGGGTGATGCGTCTGTAGTGGAGATAAACCTAAGAGCATGATATGACATGAAGACTAACTTGTAGTGGAGATAAAACCTAAGAGAATACTCTAAGGTCACCTCCACTACTCTCCGATCTATATACAAGCGGAATAACACTGCCACAGAGTGTAGAGAAGAGCAGATGAAACATGTAAGAGAACTAAAAGGGGAAAGTGACAGTGGGATGACGCGGGGTTGATGAGGGGAGAATAGACACAATTGGGCTAAGTGGTGATGCAGGCGCAAATGGGCGACTGGGAGACGCAGAGACTGCCGACGGGAGACGAGAGAATGCTGACGGGCGAACAAGTGCCGATTCGTGAGGAACGCAAATGCGCGATGGGAGATGCAATCCGATGAATGGGCACTGATTTGTGTAAGATGCAAACCTGACAATACGCTAGCGGATTGGTACATGATTGTCACTGAGATTTCAGAACCATTCGAGAACCACATCGTATTGACCGTTATTGGCCTAGTTTCCATTATTTGCATGGGCCACGTTATCCGTCTGCTGCGGAGGGGAAAGATCATATTGATTGCTGTTGCTGTACAAGGGTTAACGATGCTGACTATTGGGTAAATACGGTAGTTTTGCCTTTTGACACAGCTAATCATCAGCATGGAATAATTTATACTGCTATGCCGATAGATCCAAAGGCGCTCAATACCCTGATAGCCATGGTAAGTGTAAGCATCTGTTCCTTTGCCGCTTAACAGGTGTGTCTAGACCTCCATGTATCTCTTCTTCTACAGTAAGACTCCATATCGATCGATATAACATTCTGACATCAATCATGTTGGCAGCTGGATGGTCTGGTAAGCACAATTCTCTCCGAATTGCCATGTGGCTACTTGTAGGGCCGGCCAGTTGGGTCCTTAGTGGGTAATTCCTTGAAGAATACTTGAAGTTCCTAACTAGTGTTTAGCTGGCGAGATCTCATCTCAAAGACTGCGGTATGAGCTGTGTCCAGTCTACCTGAACTGACTTTAGGCTGCAGATCATACACCTTAGGTCTAGGGTATGTTGATAATTCTGATAAACCTAGATGCTCACAACGGCAGAACAGTGCGGCATTGGGTTTCCTCTTTGGCTGGGTTGCTGGTTAGTTGCTTCCTTCCTTAGGTGCATAGACAACTCACTTCTGGGTACCTTGATCAGCGTACACAGCACCGTATTTCATTTATACACGCAAGTACCATCCCATCCCTTGTGACGGTAGTTGTAGCTAATGCTCCAAAACTCTCAGGGAGTTGAATTGGGAACCTAAATAGGGTGAACATGCTTGTCCTTCTCATTGTGCCCACATTTCATAGAGGCTCGATATGTCTAAGTTCAAAGGGGTAACTGTGCGATCAGTTCGCCAACCTTCACCCTGGAGGTTTAATTGCTTTTCGTTTGTCGTGAAAGACATTTCCATTAAGCAAACTCACACCGTGATGTTATGCAGGTTATATATGGTTTGGAAGTAATGCAATCGCATGGATTTGGGCTTTTTTCTTTCTGCCAGAGACAAAGGATTGCACGCTTGAGGTTTGTTTTTGATATATCAGCTAGTCAACACTGATGGCATCCGGTCAGCTCAAGCTTGACTTTTGTATCCACAGTTGTTTCCAGGAGAAGAAATGGTGAACATTCACATCAAAAGAGCCCTCGTTCTGGTCCTTGTCCACAGTGTTCTAACCACTGTAATAGTTAGGCCTTAGGACCGGAACCTTCCGGAACATCTTAGAACAGTCAAGAACAATTACTCTGGAATATGGTAGAACAGTCTGGAACATTCTCTGAATACCTTTAACTGCCATCCCCATAATGTCTAGAATATTCTGAAACAGTTCTGTAACCACGTAAAAGGAGCTCAAACAAGCAAGGATCTGAGGTATTCCAACCATTCTACTCTTCAACACATTCCAGAGACTGGATCAACACCTCTGCAACCAACCCTTTGAACCACTGGTATACATTTCATCTTATAGCACTTCTTCGGAATAACATAAGGATTACCGACAACCAATGATGTCAAGTCTTGTGCCTAGCTTATGAAAGGATTGTTGTTTAAACCTAGTGTGAAAGAGATCAAAGGACATATACTTTGTAAAGTCTAGTCGTAAAACCGTCTAACCTTTACACTCATTGTTTTCAATGCTTTTCCAATCTCCTCCTCTGGCCATTCTCCAAAGAATAGCAGAACGTCTAGTCTAGGATATGTCCTGTCCCGAACCCTGAAGACCCAGTGGGTGAACCTGTAAAACCACTCCAGTCTACCACACAGTACATAACTGACATCTCTGTTATTGCCTCCGCATATCTGAGGGTGCTGAAGAACGAAGGGGAAACAAGATTCAAAGTTTCTTCACTGCCCGTAAGATGGAGGCACGCGAGGTGTATGAGGTGTGAGAAGTTGAATGGAATGGGCAAGTTGAAGGTGTTTTCATCAGCACTAAAGCAATCAAGCTGCAGCATGAGACGGTTTAGACCATGTGGTAGACAGTTACCGAAGATAGAGGGAGGTCGGCAACATCGATTGGTCAGAGCAGCCAGCTCCCGAAGGTACCTGGGAGGCAGAGGGATTGATAATTAAGAAGGATGAGGGACATCAAGCCAGGAGGTAATCCCAGCCCTGCCAATGCAGAAGGGGCAGAAGAGGAGGAAGTTCTGTCATCTACTGCCAAAAGAACTGAGTTGCCTAACCCCAGTACTCCTCCTCTGTGTCAGGTGCTCCACATCCTCCGTCCTCCACAATGTTGAACCCTGACATCCAAAGGTAACTGCCTCTAGGGTTGCCAGGTTGCAATTGCATTCAACACCATCTTTGTTTCCTCTCCATGCCAAAATGCATCCATGTACACCTGCGTAAGATTCGGCAAGCCTAAAGTGACCTCCTTTGTCATCCAAGAGCTCTTACCATCTCTAAGCAGGAGACGTCTCCAGAGGTGCACCTGGATAATCTCCCAAACGATCGTGCTTGTCCCTTGTATGCGAAGGTTCTTCCATATAAGCAGCTGAAAGGGTCCACCAGAGTTTGCAGACTTTAGCGAGCGCATCACAGTTGGTCTCCTCATAAGAACACTCTCCATCTCTGAGGAAATGGCAGATGAGATCAAAGATCTCATTAGGCAGGCATGAGATATAACATGGCATATCACCGGGTGAGAATGAGAGTTGGACAAGATGCGCAGGCAAGGGGTATGGATCATCATTATCACTGGGAACACACCGAGATTGGATGTAGTTAGCGATCGGAGCCAAGGTCGCCAGAGAGCGATTTTCTGGGAGTGAAGCAGTGCGAGTTAACATCTCTGCCCTATCAACAGATACAGTTTGTATGATGTCCCCAAAGATTACCCCGACTTGTTTCGAACTGAAGATGACCTGAAGATTTGCTTCACTCTCGCTTTAACCCCATTCTCAAAAGATCCAAGTGAAAAGTAGGACAATTTCGAGGGCAAATATTCATTGTCACATTCGAATCCAGATCTAGATCTAGTCATTTCATGAAATAAGGCAAGACAAAAGTGATCCGGAGCGTGTGAATTGACAGAGGCAGTAGTATGCGTTTCGTTTGAACCGCCGAATAGTTGTTCGATCGTGGGAGTTAGATCAACCTGCGAGCTGCTGTCACATTTACTAATCTCAATTTGGGTGATATTGAAGCTTTGCCTTGCACTTCGCTACAAGAGATTTTGCATTTGCGAATTGATGTCAGCAAGACTACTCGGAGCGCAAGTGGTAGAATATGGATAGGAATGTGGGTTATTGTCTTGGCAAGGAGATAAAATTGTGACGGTCAAAGACGAATCAAAAATCACCACTCTGTTCGAACTCTCCTCTGGTAATACAAAGCATGCTCACCGAGTTCAGACTGATTCAACTTGTTCTCCCATGACTGATCTTGATTGTATCCTCTTCCGTTCGTCACTGATGGTAGTGGGGGATGATGGATGTGCGAGTGCATGCGAATGTCTTGAAACTCATGGCTGTGCGACTGCATGCGACTCTCTTGAAGCTCAGGAGGCATTCCATTTGGATCCCAAGGTGGGGGAGCAGGCTCAATCTGCATCCTCTTGTTAGAGAGTTCAACCTCTGGCTCCCACTCCCACTCTCTCTCCTTTTGCAGGTGTGCATATGAGCCTTTTGTCAGACAGCATGACTCTGGGAGTGCCGGAATACTGTCTTGGAAGAGGAGAGAGGGGGGGCATTGGATTTTGAAGAGGTTCGTAGGTTCGTACGGAGAACATGGTGCGATACAGGAATGTGTAGTCGAAAACAGTGTGCGGTCCGGGTCCTCTGGTCGCACCGCCAAAGAAGTTTTCGACATCACTGCTGTAGCCATTCCCCCTAATGACTTGTTTGCCAAGCAGTTGAGGTTGGATTTGTCCAATTTGGACTCCTATGGGGAGTTAAAGAAGGCAGGAAATGAGGACGAGGGTAAGAAGTATGGCTCAGACCAAAAGCCGTGATAACATCTCGTGTATCTGAACGATTACTGCTGGCAAACTGGTGAACAAACTGAAGTTGGGCTAGACACGTGGTTAGCAGATCTGATCGAAGGGGTGTGGGTTCACTGCCAAAGTTGATAAGCGATTCATCAGGCCCAATGTCGTAGAGCTGTGTAAATAATGGATTCACTCATTTGTTCTCAACAATGCACACGTCAAATTTAGAAAAAACGACCAACATCGCAAACATCCACCCTCTCAGTAAATTTTTTTTTAAACAAACAAAATAACCCCTTCCCCTCTACCAACAACTCCGCCAAAATTCCACCGAAACAAACTCTGTACCACCTCTTCCAGGCCCTCCTTCCACCAGGCTCTCAAGCTGGAAGGGAGGAGCCAGCATCCCCAACTCCTGCTCCAGCGAGATTGGATGTTGAGGCAGATTCTAAATCAACATGGGCCGCTGCTGTCAGGGACAAAAGGCATCCGGACTATGCCAACAACGCTCCTCTCCTGCCCAAGACACCAAAA
Organism: Atractiella rhizophila; assembly: GCA_021432655.1. Lineage (NCBI taxonomy): Eukaryota > Fungi > Basidiomycota > Atractiellomycetes > Atractiellales > Hoehnelomycetaceae > Atractiella > Atractiella rhizophila. The sequence goes on along the minus strand of MU271240.1, from coordinate 85,368 downwards.
GCCAAAAGATTCCTACCCGACCTCCTCCCCAGCCCAACCAACTACAACGATCCCACGAAGGTCCTATAGCTCCTACGAGACTTCCTCTACAACACACGCAGGCTAAAAAGAATCAAACATCGATGACATTCAAGAACCAGGAGTTCGACTTTCTTGACAGCCTAGTCAACCACCCGGCCGATCTACTCAGTTCTCCAACAGAAATAGGTTCTGCTATCAAGCAAGGAGTTGATACTCTGAAAGGACAGGTGGCAGACCTGAAAGACGCAGTAGCTGCGCTCTCATTATCCGTCAATCTGGCTACGTTGGGAGCGAAGACAGCAGAGAGCATGGCTAGCCACCTGCAGAAGCTGCATGGGGACCCCAATGCTAAGCACTTACCTTCTCTCCTCCCCACTCTATCTCCCACCCAAAACCTCCCTCCCCCCTTGCTCAAATCGCTGCTAACGAGGCTCTACAGCTCACACTGAAGGCCCCCCTGGACCCTGTGGCAGCCTCCCCTCTCAACGACCTGCTCGAAGAAGGAGCCATTCCGGAGTACACCCTCATTAAAGAGGAGCCCCAGAAATTGGTCCTGATAATCAATGACCTCTTCATAGCCAGAAACATCCCAAGTCCAGTCTATAAAAAGACACCAAGGAAAGAGAAAGCCACCACGTCCGACCCCTCGCAAAGTCCGCACGTCAGAGTACGAGCAGCCCAACGACTCAAAAGCGGCGACCTCCGCCTACACTTCTACAATGCAGCTGAAGCTCAAGTCGTGATTGAGACTCAGGAACAGTGGATTCCCCACCTCGAGAGCAGATGGTCCATCAAATGCAAAGCTTTCCCGGCCATAGTTCATGCCGTCCCCACTTTCCAGTCGATGATGAGACCGAACTGTATCAGTGTGTTGGCGGCTGAGGCGTTGTTGAGGATTATGATGAGGGAAGAGTGAGTTTTCACTTTCTCCTGATTGGAGGAGGTTGAATTCTTCTTAGTTCGGCACCAGGTTAACTTAGAAATGTGGTCGCTGAGATTAAGGTTGAAGCGGCCGATTCGTCTTCGAATTTCTTCTTCAGAGTCGACTTGAAGAAGAAAGCATATACGGTGGAGAAATCGATCAGAGATGTCCTCCATTGCTTTAAGTGTCAACAACCTGGTCTACCGCCGCGAGATGCAAGGCACCCGTTCTGTGGGGTTTGTGCCAGCCCCCACTTCACTAAGTCCTGCTCCATTTTAGGTGCAAATACAATTTCATGTCGCGATGCACAATCTTGCTCCCATAGACCAATTAGGTGTTCTTTATGTAATTCTACAAAACACAACGCTCTTTGCAAGGGTTTGGAGTGTGATGTCCTGAACAAAACAAGGCTCTCGCATCGAATTCAAGTTGGTTCTTCCAGATTCTATCTGAAACGAACGACAGCATTACACCTGTTCCCGAAGACTCTTTTATCCAGCTAAGTTCCCCTGTTTCTTTTCATTCCTCTTCTATCCCTTTCCCTTTCCCCACTCCATCTCCCCTACTTCCAAATAGCCCTCCTCCTCTTCCCCTTCCGATCCCTCCTCCCCCTACACAAGACCAATCTCCATTCTGTAATCCCTTTCTCACATCATCCAGCAACCAGTCTACCTACACTGATGATCCTGGTCTTGGAAACAGCCCATGGAACTCTCATCAGGAAACTCCTTCGCTTCATCCTTCTTTAAACCAGCCCATCTACGAGTCTTTCAATACAACACACAAAAATCTCCAGCCACTTTCCACTCACTCCTTTCTTCTGCCCATACCAATTTCGATATTTTACTTCTGTAGGAACCTTACGTCACTCCGGGTCAATCTCTTCCGTTTTACCCAAGCTGGCGCCGTTTCTCTACATCTCCCTCCGCTCGTTCTGCCATTTTAGTCAACTCTGAGACGATTCACAGCTCGTCCACCTCTCAAATAATCTCTCCTATACCTCAATCTGACCAAGGCAGATTGGAACAAGATGAGAGAGGATGTTGAAGCTCATTTGAAGAGTTATCCCTTTGAACAAGAAACTCCTCTGAACCGTGAAGAAGACATTGAAGCTGCAGTTGAGTACCTCACTTTTTCTATGCAATCAGCGCTGGGGTGTCGACCAAAAAAGTGAAGAAATCGAAGTTTTCCAAGAGGTGGTGGGACGAGGAACTCACGGATCTCTGTGCGAATGCAAGCAAGCGAAGGAACAGGTTCCAGAAGACGGAAAGCGAAGGGGACTATGCATTGTGGCAAAGTTCCCTTCAGACCTTCCATCGTGTGGTCAAAGCACGCAAGCGTTCACACTGGAACAACTTCCTAGCCAGCTTCGATAAACAGTTGCTCTGGACTGCTTCATCATACGCTAAACATGAGAGCCGCGAAAGACAAATCCCGCCACTCCAGAATCCTGATAATTCCTTCACTTTTAACAATGAGGGAAAGACGAGGGTGTTTCATGACACCTTCAGCGCCTCACACCCCAATCCCAAACCAGATGACTTACAACAGGAAAGATCTACGAATGAAGGCTGGATAGACTTCAGTGAAATTGAAATCCAAGAGCTGGATTGATATATCGAAAACCCCAAAAAGAAGTCGGCACCAGGGAATGATGGGATCTCTAACTGGGTCCTCAAAAAACTATGGCCCAAAATCAGGGAAGTACTTTTTCACATTATTATTTCATGCTATGATCTCTCTTATTATCCGCAAAAGTGGAAATGTTTCTCTACGGCAATATTAAAAAAGCCCAAGAAACCGGATTACTCCATTCCCAAAGCCTACCGCCTGATCGCTCTTCTGAAGTGCCTCGCTAAAGTTTTTGATGGAGTTCTGGCTGCGAAACTTGTATTCTATGCTGAAAAGCATCTCCTTCTACCCAACCAGCGCTTTGGAGGTCGGTCAGGTCACAGCACAACGGACGCTCTTCTTTCAGTAATCGAATTCGTTATGGAAGGATGGTGAAAGGGGCAAGTGACTGCAGCTGTGTTCCTCGGCGTGAAAGCTGCCTTCCCCTCTGTCATCTACAGCAGGCTAGTCGACGACCTCCGGAAGGCAAAGGTTGACTCACGCTTCTGTGACTTGGTTTCTTCATAGCTTGTTGGACAGTCCACCTCCTACTTATTCGATGGCTTCATTTCATCCCAACTACCCATCAAAATCGACCTGGTCCAGGGCTCTCTGCTCTCCCCTATCCTTTACCTGTTCTGCAATGCCTCCTTGCTTAAGGTAGCAGCCGAACGGGATTCCCAATCAACTGGCTTTATCGACGATGTGTCCTATTTGTACAGGTCGTCATCAGTAATGCTAGCCATAAGGGGACTTGAGGGGATGATTGATGAGGTAGAGGAGTGAGGGAGTTCCCACGGAGCACTATTTGAGAGAAACAAATCTAAGTTTGTCATCTTTGCTCGCAATCGTCGAAGGATAACTGCTGGACTTAGACTTCGGTTCTGAGGTGAGAGACTAGAGATGTCTGACAATGCAACCCTCCTCAGGGTCGTTCTCGATAAGGACCTCCGCTGGAAGCCCCAACTTGTCTCTATCGAGGAGAAGGGAAGAAAGCACCTGATGACAATCACGTCACTAGCCAAGACCACTGAAGGCATTCCTTGGCTCAGTTCCGTCGCCTCTACATCTCCACAGTCTGCGCCGCCATAGACGATGCCGCCGTCTTTTGGCATCGCCCTCACACCCATTCAGCCATCGTCAGAAGACTGGAAGTCCTACACCACACGACCCAACGAATTATGCTGGGAGCCTTTAAGTCGACACCCATATCTGCTCTCTCCTTCGACTCCAACCTCCTCGACCCCTTGCCCGCCTCGACAAGCTAGTCCTCCACTGTGCTCTCCGCTTACTTACCCTCCCTGATTCCAACCCTGCTGGAGTGCTGGCTCGCTCCCGCAGGATTTCTTTCGTTAATAAGTTCCCCGCCCCGCTTCACCACATCTTTCACTCTTCCAACATTTCCTTCCCTGTCGACCTTGAGATCCTAAACCCTCTTCCCCTCCCCTCCGACTTTCTCCTGCTCTTCGTAACCTTGATACCTGACACTAAAGAACTCGCGCTTGAAGCGTATAACGAGATTGCTAACAATAGGATGGACCTGCATATATTTTCTGATGGCTCGAGTGGTGACAAAGGAGTGGGTGTGGCCGCGGTGGAGCTGGAGTCAGGATGGGGCAGATATGTTAGGCTGGGAGAAGCAGGGAGAAACTTGGTCATCGAGGTGGAGTTGACAGCTATCAAGGTCGTGCTAGGGCGCCTCTTACAAGACGAAGTCCTCCCCCCAAATGTTGCCATCTTCTCGGACAACCAAAGTGCCATCATATCCCTTGCAGGCCGCCCTAACGCGCGCCCTGGTCAACACATCCTCCTGGATATCCACGCTTCCCTCGCTATTCTTTCTGAGCTACATCCCCACGTTCGCGTCCGCCTTCAGTGGATCCCGGGCCACTGCGACTTAGAGGGAAACGAAGCAGCTGACAGTCTGGCACGAAAAGCGCCGGAGTCAGTAGGAGACCACCCCCCTTATCCTTTCCCCTTCAGTCCGTCCTCCTTTTCCCAAACCATTTGCTCCCTTGCTCCCTCTCTGCCTTCGAATCCCAACACATCCAAACACCACGACAAGGCCAAAGGCAAACTGTCATCAGCTGCCACCTACAAGATGCTTTCAGAACTGCCAAGACCGGTAGCCTCCGCGGTGGTTCTGCTTAGATCAGGGCACATTGGACTTGGGGACTACCTGCATCAAAGGAAGGTACAGGGGTCCCCCTCTGTGAGTTTTGTCGTTACCTTTTGTCGTGTGGGAGATACCGGAAGCACCGCAACACCCTTAAGTCGAACTTGGCCAAAGCAGGAATACGCCTTACGAGCTACACCGTGGTCCTTTCCAACCCTGACGCCCTTCCACCACTTTGGAAGTTCATCCGTGCATCCAGGAGGTTTCCTACCCACACTCGAGCCACGGAGAGGGTCCTAAGACACAAGAAGAAAGCGCATGACGCTGCCCTGCCATCTGGCATCCAGGTTGGGGTAGGATAAGAAGGCGCACTCAACCTCCTCATGCCCACATATTCTGAAGCTAAGCCTTTCTGAATCCTTCTCTTTAACCCCTTAGATTCGGTCTTCTTTCGCTTTACAACACCTTTTACTCTTTCTTTTAACTCCCTTTCTTCCTCATTGGCTTCAGTGTATTCTTTGTATTTCTACTTCCACTGCCCCCGTTTACAGAACACACATCTAACATCTCTTGGATACAGTCGCAATCATCCCAAAACCAGGTGAACACACCACCCTGCAAAGGCCCCTGGGTTTGGAGAGGAGTAGGAAGCAAATGAAATTGAAAGGGAGAAGAGTCTAGTCAAATGGCCAAGGCAACTAACCCACGTGGCCTTGTATCTACAATCCAAATGGAGAGCTTCATGACCTTCCGGTCCCAAAAAGCTTGTTGATATGATTTCATCATCATCATCACATCAAATTTACTTCACCTAAACGCAAGAACTAAGTCAGTCTTCAAACAGTCAACAGACAGAATGATTACCAAAAGAATCATTAGAGCAGTGCGAATTCGCCAGCAGTCCACAAATTAGGCCGAGGAACAATCTTAAATCCAACATTGAGCCAAGCGGACCGAAAGGTCCCGCGCAATCCAAAAGGCCCTGAGGAGGCACTAGCATAGGACCAGTTGCCATTCTTGATGAAGTGGAGCGCATTCGAGCTTGTCAGTAACGTATGCAATTTAGGATAGATTGAGGTTGCGAGGTGAGATATTGGTTCCTCGTTGGCTTCTGCGGATGAATTTGGACAGAAAGCATCTTCAAGCCAGGGGTCATCAGGCCGAAAGTACCATCTTGGGATCTGCTCCATCATTTCGATGCTAGACTAGGGGCCACAATCCATGTTAGATTGCAATGAGAAAAGGAAACAGAAAGAAAATGCCTGAGAATGTGCCTCTGTTACACACCCAGAGGACGAAACTTCAGCCATTTTACGATGTAACCATCTCAGCACAAATCAGACCAGTTCGATGGAGAAGTCAAATAATGCAGATATCGGTGAGTTAGCTCCTAATAGGAGAGAAGATAACGTCGGGACGTTGGACGCAGATGCCCATTTTTTTGTACCCATGCTGATGCTTTGAATCAATAGAAGACTAAAGTTCCCTCACTAGCGCCGTAATCTTCTTGCTCCCCAACACTTTTGCTCTCTTGTTTTGAGTTGCTCCTCTTCGTAACTTCCCATCCAACCCATCCAGCGTCATGCACCGTCTCCCGCCCTCCCTCTTCCGCCACAGTGCGCGCGCCCGCTTCCTTTCAACCGTCCGCCCACGGTACGCGCAAACGACCTTCCTCATGCCCTCTCTCTCGCCGACGATGGAAGAGGGGAAGATAGGCACGTGGCGGTTTAAGGAGGGGGACGAGTTTAACGAGGGTGACATACTGCTCAGCGTCGAGACTGATAAGGCGGAGGTGGAGGTGGAGGCGCAGGAGGAGGGGAGGGTCGGAAAGGTGTTGGTGTGTATTCTTTCTTTGCTTTCACTCTGCTCAGTCTGTTGGTGCGCGGTGAGGAGAGAGTGGCGACACTCGATGTTCCTTGTATCAATATAAGGAATGCGTGGGATTGCTAGGGCAATTTTGAGCTGGCTGCGACAAGCTGGATAGAGGGAGAAAGAAGTGCCTTCTATTTACCTAAAGCCGCCATTCAGCGTTATTGCTTATCTTATACCTCATTTACAGAACAAATGAGCGTGTCGAAGCCGGGTGTGCGAAATGTCGAGCTATCCGTTTGTTCTGGAATATCTGTGTAGCACATTTCGTCGATGATGTTTTCCTGTTGCTCATATCCAATTTCAGCTACATTTCATTATCACGCATATAATTCGCCTCCTGAGAAAGAAAGAAAGTTTCAACCTTCTAGGGTGGATTGTAAAGTGAGTGATCCTCGGATCGCGACCTGAGTATTCTTCCCGTTTATTTTCTTCTTCACATCATGCCTGCCGTTGGTAGCTACGCTTGTGAACTACAAATCAATCGGAAATTCATTCTTTCTCTTCGCGGGAGAGAGAAAGAATGAGCTTGCCATTGTCGCCTGCATTCAATTTCAATCGGCCAGGGTCTTGCAGCCCTACCCAGAGAGACTCATGACCTCTTTGACACCTGGTATATTTCTACCAGGGATCGCAAGCGTACAAAGTATGGTGTGGCTGCAGAAAGGAAGAATGAAACCCGAAGGAATAGATGATATTGGGTGTTGGGTTTGTGGACTTCTGCTTCAAGTCATCAGTGCGCGACTACGTCAACTAGCTACAGCTCGCCATCGAAGATCAGATGAGTTCGTCCAAAATATAAAGACGACCGTTTGAGAGAGTCCTGTGTGGATGGATCGAAGCTACGCTTTGTTTGCTCGCAGCTCACCGTATGCAGTCTCACTCAGAATATCAGAGAGGTCCCTCCCCTCGTAAAAGGGTTCATATCCATCATTTACACATGATGCCAGATTACGGACTGGTTCTGTGCCAACCTTCCATTGCTTGGGCCATTTTCTCTAACATGTAGCTTTACCCACGTCATTCGCTCTTTCTTACATACATTATTGTTCACGCCGCTTTTGCCCTTTAATGCTCAGACAGATCCAAAACTGACTATTCGGGCTACAGGTGGGAGACCATGCGGAGGGAATCAAAGTCGGACGTCCAATCGCCATCCTCGTCGAAAAGGGAGAGGACATCTCAAACCTGACCCTGCCAGAGGAAGCCGCTCCCTCCTCGTCTAAAACTGAATCGAAGGAACCCTCAAAAGCGTCCCCTCCCTCTCCGACTTCTCCGACAACACCGAAACCCCAATCGCAATCGCAAACAGCGCCTGCCCCCCACACTTCCTCTCAGCTCCCACCCATCCTAAACCCATTTCTCCTGCCGTCGCACGCCTCTTAGCTATCAACGAGATCGAGGATGCGGGCAAGAAGATTGGGCTAGGGAGTGGGAAGGATGGACGGTTGACCAAGGAGGACGTGTTGAGGTTCGTGAGCACTGGGGAGAAGCCAGACTTGAAGAAGAAGAAGGAAGAGAAGGTTCGTTCTACCTCTTTGTCACAAGAGAGAGAGGCTGATGTGTGATTCTTGCCCTCCCTAAAGGTAACAAAGAAGACGGAGAGTGGGAAGCCGGTGGAGGTTTTGGATGGACCCGCGTTTAGGAGACTCATACTCGCTGGAATGGCTAGTCCAAAACCTCAACCTTCTTCGATTCCCTCCAAAAAGGCTCCTTCGAGTTCGTCCACTTTTGCTAACTGGCGACGGTCTGACAAGTGTTCTAGGCTTCGACTATGACTCTATCCTCGCTGGTTACCGTGCCCCACCTTCAAGGAAACCAGTCGTCGTTCCTGACACTATAATTTTCGACCTCCCATCATCCTCCCTCGAGACCGCCCATGTCGTTGTTCCGCCTTCAAAACGTGATCCTTTTACGGATCTTCTGCATTAATTAGTTTACGTATACCTTAGATAATTTGACACCACAGTCCCCCGGAACCAAGTTGATGACAATTTTTCAAGTGCTGCTACACTGTGTAAACGGAACGGCGAGCGAAGAAATGACAAGGCATCCCTCTACCTGTCTGCCTCACTTCCTCACTTGTCCACATGACCACCAGTACGATTTGAGAGAAGGAGATATTGAATTCTCCGGTCCATTCCTATACCAAGCCATCACGTCAGAGCTTCAATTTCAAGGTCATTCCCGCATCGGTCAAGTTCTTCACCAAGGTCTCTTTTTCGTAATCTTCGATGGGGAGTTTGACCAAGTATAACATGCGCAAGGTATCTTTGAAGCGGATAGCTGTGTCGTACAACATGTCGGGGGTTAAACCATTCCCAAAGCAAGCGTTAATCGCCAGTACCTGTATGCTGGAGGTGAAAGGGCCGGTACAGGGAAACTCCCAACGTTCCAAAGGGAATTGGCGAAGTTCGAGAAGTCGTAAACCAGATATTTGGGCTACTAGGTTGTAGAATTTGTCGGTGAGACTGAGTGGATCTGGTTCAGAATAAAGGACGCCTCTGTCGAGCTGAGTGATGAGGGAGATTCGCAAAATTTGCAAGGATCCTTTGCATGACTGCAAAATTGGGAAAAGTAAGGTGTCCAGCGGTTGATTGACGATGAAAAGCTCCAAAAGCCTCAAAGCGGGCAACGGTTCGTTTCTCTGGATGGTATTGGTGAGAACTTCGAGGACAAACGAAGATTCAGGTTCCGTGCCGTAAAAGTCCTCGACTAGCATACGTAAATCTTGGAGATTGCTTGGAAAAACCAGTTCAGCAGGAGGGCGTATAGAAGTGTCCGCTGAATCAGGTAAGTCCACTGACGTTGGCACCAGAGCATTCACTGCTGACATATAGTGTTCTGGAGGCTGTGAGTACCAGATTTTGGAGATATCGTAGCAGTACGGGTCAAAAACGTTGAGCGTTCTTAGTCGTCGCAGGCATTGAATGAGCTTGGCTGGTTGTTGTCCACAGTCGTCGAGAATTTGGAGCTCCGACAGCGTTGTCTTTCGCTTCAGGAGCGAATAGCCATCAAAGGCGTGCATGTCATCAAAGAGGTTTGTGAGATCGCTGAATACCGTCAAGGTGCTCAGACAAGTGCACTTTGAAAGAGCCCTGAATATCGAGAGACGTTCCAGTAGACCTAAATTCTGGGACGGTATAGCGTATCGAAGGTGTCGAACAAATATGGCAGTACCTGGGCAGATTTGAAACTTTCGTAACAGGGCAAGAGCGTCCTGGATGTTGCACAGCGTCGGTGGAGTGTGATATAATGCTCTTTGTGCCTGTACAACATGAGCAACGTTTTCTGTCCAGTCGAAAGAGCGCGTACAATTGGATATAAAGACTTAGACAAACACAATAGCTTGAAGCTCTGTTCTTCCCATTCCGGGATGGCTTTCTCGAAAATCATTTGTAAAATTTCCGCTGGAAGTCTCTCAAAGCTATTTAGAGACGTGGAAGTTTGCCACGATGGAGGCAGATGAGGGGCGAATGAATCAGCTTGCGATTCGTCTGAAAGGCATTTCTGTTCGTGCCATCGTTCCAATTCTCTTCGTGATTCAGACTCGGATTGGCCAAATGTGCTTCAGTTCTCACAATCATTAGCTCCTCCAACGCGAGTTCTGAGCAGCTCACCTGAACGCAGCAGTCGCCTCACAAACTTGAGTCCAAACATCTTGAAGGTCATCGTCTGATTCCGTATTGTCGAATTTCACCAATTTTCCCCATTTGAGAAGCCATTGGTCAACCAAAGCGGTGACTTCTGCCAGCGCATCTCCCGCGAGAGTCATGGTCGTTACAGAGGTAGCAAATGAGAAATACGTTGATGGTTTTGCGGGCCAGAGCTGAGAGTACTGCACCTATTCTTCATTGTGACAACGAGAGCATAGCATCAAAGCTTTTGAGGCAGGGGGATTGAAAGTTGTCGCTTTGCATTGTAGGCACCTACAAAGAACACCAATTTATTGGGATGCCGCCGATTCCGAGGCAGGAACGAAGCCGCCCGAAGGTTTCTCTGTTTACGGTTCGACTGCGATTCGACTCCCAGCGCTGTACAAACGCCCTCCCATCCAATTTTACGATTCGGTATGATGCATTGATGTTTGATCAAGATAGTTTAGATGATGAGAATCAAAAGGTGTGCGCTCCAATATTCCTTCCAAACTTGTTCGGCTTATTCGAAAGCGCACATTGCAGGTCATCTAGCTACATACGCAGGCCCTCTCTAGAGTCTAAGGTGCTCTCTCATTATGGATCACGGTCCCATCGCCAAGTCATCAACGTCTGCATTGGGGAAGAGAGTTAGAACGTTTGTAGACCTGACCGAAGAAGAATAATGAGGACGACACTGCGATTAAAGGAGGAATGAGGCATCAGAGTGGGCACCCTTCTCTTTCCTTTCCCGGTGTCGCTAATCAGTCTCAGGTAGACACAAGAAGATAATACGATGAGCATGGAAGTGCGTACCACTGAATGCAATGGTCGGAATAACAAAAGAGCTTGGAATGTATCATCCTTCCAATCCTGTCACACTTCGTCGAACATGATAGCAGATTCCGCATGGAAGGTTTTTAAGCTGCTCGATGACAAGCTCGAGAAAGAGTGGGAGAGTTGAAGAATTCGGCCAACAGTGACACAGGGAGAGCTCTTCGTAATGCTATTGCTGCAGATCTTTGTGTGCTTCTGACTCCGGTTCTGAATGTACTGTTGTGCTTTGATTAGCTCGTCCAATGTCGATAACCTTGAATGTAAATTCGAGCGTGGCTATTGTCTCGCAAACCTCAGAGCACTGTTTTGCCTTCTTGCAACTTTTCGTCTGCCGTTGTACCGTTGAATTTAATGCTTTGACCCGCCTGAGAAGCCTTTGATCATCAGAGTGGTAACGTCCTTCATGGCACCCCTCGCAGAACTCATTCCTAAGATTGAAAAGCAGCAAATCGAGGAGTAGAATATTCATGTAAACAATCGTTTTATTACCGTTATACTCTTTGTGGACATCCGATCATTAAGAAGAATGTCCCAGCACACTGTCAAGGACAAACTCTAGGAAATGTAGGAAACAAAAGCCGAGAATGGATAATACAACCTTCCATCGCACAGCTCTGTCAATTTGGTGAAAGTTGCCTAATTGTTACGACTTTCTAGGACATGTAAAGCGTGAATCACGTCGGCGTTATCCATATCAATCTTTAAATAAGAAAATTTGATGCCTTTACCGTCCAGTTTCCGTCCCAATTGGTCTTTTTCCTCGTCTACTTTAGAATCGTAAACAGTAGGGAAGGCGTGGTTGGTATTACAAGGAATGGTTTTATCGTCTGCTCAAAGCTCCCAGAGGATGGAGCGAGCGAGGAGGATTGTATTTTGTAGTCATGGAGAAGGAGAAGAAGTCGTTTTTTGACGTTTGTGCGAGTGGGAGTACAAGAGGTATGGAAGCTCGTGATAGGTTCCATACGTTGCGCCGTTTCTTCTCAATGAGAGCTACCTCAAAGTTCTGGTCCAAGGTCCCAGTTATCCCCTGATATCAACAAGTTCGCGATCCGGCTGCCCTTCCTTCCGATCTCTCTGGCTCCGCCCTTTGCCCGTTGCCAGGTTTGTGGCAATGACTCATCCGAAATCCGCTCTAACTCCACCCAGCAGTTGCAATCGAAGATTTCCCAGATTCCTTGATTCCTTCGCCGCAAGCCGCAGACCTGCCGCTCCCTTCGTCCCGGACAACACGCCTCGCCCCTGATGTCTTTTGCGCCGTGCCGCACTTGCCATCCGGTCCACGGTCGAGCGCTCACTCTCCGTTTTGGACGTAGGAAGGAGTCGCAACGCAAAGACTTGGACTCTCTATAAAAGGGGACATGATGGCGGTTGGATTGCTCTCTCGTCAACTCCTACATCATACCTTTTCACGCACATCCTATATCAATGCATCCCAACAAGAAGGAACACTCATCAAGTGCCTCCGTCACGTCGACCGTGGCTGATCACCTCGACGAGAAGAAGGCTCAGAACGAGTCAGCAGATATCGACCACCCATCCATAGGTCTTGAACCTGGCGTCGCTCCATCCGTTCACCCTCACCTTGCTCCAGTTACACCCGTCCAATTCTCCAATGAATTATCGCGCCAGCTAACATTGAAAGGAGTCGTCTCCCGCGAAAAGGATGTCGAGAAGGGGACCGAGTATAATGTTGTCTCTTGGGAAGAAGGGGACCCGGAAAATCCAAGGAATTGGAGTCAGGCGAGGAAGTTTTGGACTCTTGCTGTTGGTTCGTCTCATTTCCTTCTTCGTCAGTGACGGCGAGTCTGACGTGACGGGAACATATAGTATCGAACCTCTGTTTTGGAGTCGCTTTCGGAAGTGCAATTATTACAGGAGACTTAGGAGGCATGGCGGCACATTTCCATGTTTCGAGCGAAGTCATCAGTGAGCCTTCTCCTCTTCTCGCCCGACAACATGGACTGACCACCACCATCGTTAAGACCTCACCGTCGCACTTTTCGTAGTCGGATTCGGTGTCGGGCCCATCATCTACGCCCCAGTGAGCGAATCGATAGGAAGGAAGCCGGTGTATCTCCTCAGCTACCTGCTCTACTTCTGTGCGCCTCCTCCTCTCTCACTTACAAGCACAACAGCACAGCATGACTGATGATCTCGCGCAGTGTTCACGCTCCCCTCTGCACTCGCTCAAAACATAGGCACGCTCATCGTCTCTCGAGCCCTCGCTGGTCTCTTCGCCAGCGCTCCGATGACGAATGTTGGAGGGACCGTCGCGGACATGTTTTCGTTAGAAACGAGGGGCTGGCCCATGACCATCTTCTCGAGCGTGATCGTGCGTTCCCATCTCCTTTCTTCCTCTCCCTTGCAGAAGATATACTGACCATGGTGAAAATTAGTTTGTCGGCCCAGTGTTTGGACCTCTGATCGGAGGATACTTGTATCCGGCTGCCCTTCCTTCCCGATCTCTCTGGCTCCGCCCTTTGCCCGTTGCCAGGTTGTGACAATGACTCACCCGAAATCCGCTCTAACTCCACCCAGCACTTGCGATCTGGGACTCCCCTTCCTTTCCCTGATTCCTTTGCCGCAAGCCGCAAGACCTGCCGCTCCCTTCGTCCCGGACAACACGCCTCGCCCATGATGTCTTCTGCGCCGTGCCGCACTTGCCATCCGGTCCACGGTCGAGCGCTCACTCTCCGTTTGGACGTAGGAAGGAGTCGCAACGCAAAGACTTGGACTCTCTATAAAAGGGGACATGATGGCGGTTGGCTTGCTCTCTCATCAACTCCTACATCATACCTTTTCACGCACATCCCATATCAATGCATCCCAACAAAAAGGAACATTCATCAAGTGCCTCCGTCACTTCGACCGTGGCTGATCACCTCGACGAGAAGAAGGCTCAGAACGAGTCAGCAGATATCGACCACCCATCCATAGGTCTCGAACCTGGCGTCGCTCCATCCGTCCACCCTCACCTTGCTCCAGTTACACCCGTCCAATTCTCCAATGAATTGTCGCGCCAACTGACATTGAAAGGAGTCGTCTCCCGCGAGAAGGATGTCGAAAAGGGGACGGAGTATAATGTTGTCTCTTGGGAAGAAGGGGACCCGGAAAATCCAAGGAATTGGAGTCAGGCGAGGAAGTTTTGGACTCTTGCTGTTGGTTCGCCTCATTTCCTTCCCCGGAACAGTGACGGCGAGTCTGACGTGACGGGAACATATAGTATCGAACCTCTGTTTTGGAGTCGCTTTCGGAAGTGCAATCATTACGGGCGACTTAGGAGGAATGGCGGCACATTTCCATGTTTCTAGCGAAGTCATCAGTGGGCCTTCCCCTCTTCTCGCCGAACAACACAAACTGACCACCATCGTTAAGACCTCACCGTCGCACTTTTCGTAGTCGGATTCGGTGTCGGGCCCATCATCTACGCCCCAGTGAGCGAATCGGTAGGAAGGAAGCCGGTGTATCTCCTCAGCTACCTGCTCTACTTCTGTGCGTTTCCTCCTCTCTCACTTACAAGCACAACAACACAGCTTGACTCATGATCTCGCGCAGTGTTCACCCTCCCCTCTGCACTCGCTCAAAACATAGGCACGCTCATCGTCTCTCGAGCCCTCGCTGGTCTCTTTGCCAGCGCTCCCATGACGAATGTTGGAGGGACGGTCGCGGACATGTTTTCGTTAGAAACGAGGGGTTGGCCCATGACCATCTTTTCGAGCGTGATCGTGCGTTCCCTTCTCCCCCTCTTCCTTTCACTTGCTGAAAATATACTGACCATGATGAAAATTAGTTTGTCGGCCCAGTGTTTGGACCTCTGATCGGAGGATACTTGGGCGAAACGGTCGGATGGAGATGGATCTATTGGGTCCTCTTCATTTACCTCGGTGTCTCCACCGCGTTCGTGTTGACCATTCCGGAGACGTTCGCGCCGGTGTTGTTGAGGAAGAGGGCCAAGAAGTTGAGGAAGGAGACTGGCGATCAGAGCCTGGTGTCGGAATTGGAACTGCAGAAGAAGGGAAGCATATGGTTGGAGATGAAGACTCTCGTGCTGAGACCTTGTGGTTCGTCAATGTTTTCTCGCCCTTGAAGAGATAGGTACTCATGAAATATCCAGTAATGCTGGTCACGGAACCCATCCTTATCTGCTTCAGCGCTTACCTGAGCCTGATCTATTCGCTGCTATGTGCGTCTCATCTCCCCCCCACGTCTGTGTATTCAAGCTGATTTCATCCTAGATCTCTTCTTCTTCGCTTATCCCATCGTCTTCATCGAAATCCACGGCTTCACGGATGGACAAACAGGCCTTGTGTTCCTGTCAATCCTCATCGGGCTCCTATTAGGCAGTTCCCTCACCGCGCTCCAAAACAAATGGTACGCGAACATCGTGAAAAAACGCGGTCAAGTCCCGGAAGCACGTCTACCTCTCATGATGATCGGTTGCCCAATTCTCCCAATAAGTCTCTTCATCTTCGGATGTAAGTCTCCCAACCTAGCTCTCTTTCAGGAGCAATTTTATGAACCTTTCTTGACACATAGGGACGTCCTACCCGAATATTCATTGGATTGGGCCTGCAACCTCTGGCATCCCCTTCGGTTTCGCCATGATCACAATCTACATCAGCGCTAATTCTTGTGAGGCTTTCTCTCCGACAAATCTCGGAAGCATTATTGATCTGAAATCGATTAGACATCGTCGACTCCTTTCCACGATACGTGGCCTCGGCGATGGCCGCCAAAACCTTCGCCCGTTCTCTGTGTGCAGCCACCGTCCCGCTCTGGGTGAACCAGATGTATCACTCACTGAATCCACGATGGGCGAGCACGCTTCTGGCTCTTGTTTCTTGCGCCATGTTGCCCATTCCTTTTATCTTTTGGAAGTATGGAGAGCGCATTAGGAAGATGAGTAGTAGGGCAAATTGAGTGCTTTTCATGCGTTTCGCTGCAGGTAGAATTCGCAGGGCAAAGTTTGTACTCTGTATATTATAAAACATATTCTCAAATTGCTCCCAAAATAATAATGATACAAAACATTCAAAACACGAGGACGGGGATGAGTTGAAATACGCAAAAATGGACAAGCTAGAACTACCATTGAAAACCTTCACACCCTTTCAACTCACAAGTACTGCAATCCACAAACCCCTTCTCTCCTCCCTTCAAGCAAGCTGCAGTCAAACCTGGAGTCAACTCGAAACTGTTTCCGTCGTAAGGTTCTGGAAGAGGAGGGACACTTCTGGTTTGATGGAGGCCATTGTTCTCCTCGATAGTTGGAGAGGTCGGCTGTCTTGTGCTGTTTCGTCGCACCAGTGCCCCTGTAAATGATGCCAGTTGACTTGCCAGTCCTGATGAACCCAGCGGTACTGGATCTTCGAAAGGAGGCAGCGTGAGATCCGTTTGAGGAGGGATAGGAGGGAGTGGACGACAGGGAGGACGTGGTGTAGGAGGCATACGAAGGTCCGCTGGCAGTTGAGGAATAGGTCCTCGAGCGGCGTCACTGGTGGAGGTGTAAGTCGATGCTAGGTCGGCAACAGGAATCCCGTGAGACTTCGTCCTGCGTATGTGATGTCTCCTCCTGTTCTTGATGGCGTTTTGCCTTTGCAGCTCCTTGGCTCTTCCCTGGCTCCTCAGAAGCAACACTTCATAATATTGCCCTTCATTGTCGTCCCATATCTCGAGGTTACCGCAACGGAAGCGTACGCAGAATTGCAATCTTTTCTCCCACCACTTCCCACAGCCCTTCAAGGTGGTGTTTCTGGTCATCTCATCCAGCCCGATCTCAAACTCAAACTCCTCGAACGCTCGTCCCCTAGTCGTCCTCAGGGATGTGGCCAATACTTCTGAGTGGCTCTTCCAGCCATCAACCGTCCATCTGACCAGCACACTTTTCCGAAAGGCTAGATTTTGGACGGCCACTCGTCCCCTCAAACAAGTTGGTGGGTCGTCGTCGAAAGCGGTAGGAGAGCAGAGGTCGATCTTTTCGAGGTACATTTCGGAATTGAGCGCTTTGGATGATGGGAATGGAGGGAAATTGACGAGATGCCGACTGATGAGCCACTTCTCGTCCTCTTCGTCGTCGGTGGAACATTCATAGTCCTCCTCGCATGGCTGGGAAGGATATTCGATCCATTCTTGTTCCTTCTGTTCTGTGACCGCTGTGCTTCTGATGACTGTCGGTTCATCCGTATATTGAAAAACCTTGATTTCTTCAGGATTGGGGTTAAAGTGTACACGACAGCACATCATAGAGCTGTCGGAAGGTTTTGAAGGCAGTGAACTGGCTAGAGGGGAGGATCGTAACGAGCTCTTGATTGGAGGAGCGGAGGCGGAGACGAGTGCTACTGCCTGTTTAGGGGAAGATTGGGAGTAGGTAAGAGGTTCCGAGTCGGGGCGTAGAAGCAAGTAGCGAGTGACAGGGGCCTTCGCTAGTTCGTCCGTTGTTTCGAGTACGGTGGTGGATGGCGAAAGATATGGCATAATGCTAACTATTTTATCAGCAGGCTAATTTATGTGTGAGAGCAGACTTACCTGCTAGTAATAGCAAAAGCGATAACTGGTGATAATATGGTTATCCAAGTGCTGAATAGTCGAATCGATGATTTGGTTCGAATGTGAGTTGGGAGGCAGCAGTCGAATGCTTCTTCATAAATACTTTCCCGTCAGATATTCCTGCACTATCCATCCCGACCCGCACCCTTATTCCCTCGTCACGCAAAAGGGTCGTTATGCAAAGTAAGGCACTCATTGAGAAGTATTGGAGGGATCGGGAGAGTCGCCTGCAGGTCGGAGATGTCCCGATGGACTTCCGAAACCACTTTCCTTTGCTTTTCTTCGACTCCTTTTCTTCGGGATTCATCAGAGCGTGCGGTAGCGGTGAAGATGTGCGCTCAAATAAGTTGATCTCAACCACGAATGATAGCAAAGAAGGGATAAATCAGCTTCAGGCAGAAGCAAGGGCCACACTGAATACTGTGCGGCTGACGGTTCAAAACATTCAGAAAGGAAGAAAGAACCTCGGTTCTACGGTCTGACTCTGATAGCAAGCGTGAAGTCACATATCCCGCCCTGCACGCCTTTAGATCATACAAGAATGAGTCAAGCAACCCTCAGTCTTGCGAACAGGATCATCCCAACACCTTGCCAGCCTCTACCATCAAGTTATAGCAACAAAACACTCTCTCTTGAGCTGAAAGTATCACGCAACGACCATCTGCAATTTCACCTCTCCTTACTGCTTTCCAGTTGCTTTCCATCTTTCTATTCCCTTTGCCATTCCACAGGCAACTTTGACGCGTCCAGGAACGTACAGGGATGTACCCGTTCCGGCTTCGGGAAGAGGTGTCAACGATCGAGGCGAAAGGTTTTTCCTGACACCTGACAAAGTCCATTGCAACTTGCTATTGGTACAACCATTGGATAGAGAGAGACTAAATGGTGAGGTAGAAAGGAACGGTAAGAGGGTCAAGGTTCTTCCAAACAAACGGCATTCCTTGGCTCAATCCGTCCTCATCGAAATCCCTCGCGCTCACCACCCTGCTGAAGTCCAACATCTTGGTCCTGAAGTTCTGGGCAGCTGTTCGGACCTTGGCGTTCGATCTATCCAATAGTTCATCGTCGTTCCACATCTCGCTCAGAGTGCGATTGCCACCCTCGAAGAAGGGACGGTTGAAAGCGCCGAGGAGAACGATTTGGCCAAGTGATTGGGTTAGGTTGGGCATGAACGCGAATAATTGATCGTCGGTAAGACCTTTAGCGGTAGGAAGGGGTTGATAGAAGGAAGCTGGGTGGAGGGGCAGGCTACGATCACGAAATTGCAAGATGAGAGAAGTAGCAAGAGAGAGAAAAAAGAACGGACACAGAAGTAGTCTTCACTGGGTCGTTACCGTTCACGGTTCCATGGAGGATAGAAGCGAGGTAAGCAATCTGGGTGATCACGTCGACGAGTTCCGTCCTCGTCTGGAGATTAGAAGGGAAGTCAACGATTTGGGCGGGAATGGATTCAGCCAAGAAAGCCTGGAGCTCTCCATCGGCAGCAAGAACCGTGTCATCGCTGTAATAAGACTCCACGAACTTCTGTACAAAGCCTCTGATGGCGGTGTGGATGACCAAGGCATCTTCGTAGAAGGGGAACGACTTGAGCGCAGGCCCAAAGTTGCTGTTGATCAGACCACGGTTCTGCAAGTTGGTCTTGAAATAATTCGCACGGAATGGAGCTGCAATGTCCTTGTAGAGCGAAGTTGCATATGTGACTGCAGCCGCTCCGTTCCAGGCGAAGTAAGAATCGATAGGTCCACCAGTGTTGACGAGAGAGTTGATTGCCAGAACACGAATAACGAAGCACTGGTATGCCACTGTTGCCATCAACCACTCTTCAGTCACAATGAAGTGTTGGGAATAAGGAATCCACTCACATCGTTCCAGCACAGCGTAAACAGGATGGTCTTGGCTCATGGTCCTCACTGCAGCTTCGTAGACGATGTCGACGATATCGTGCGTTCCGACCAAATGATACCTGAGCTTCCTTAGCAATGCGCTGATAATTTCGTTTGCCGCTCACCATTGAATGAACCAGAAATCGTTGAGCTCGAAAAGCATTTTGGCAAGGAGCCAATCGTTTGGAGCGTCCAGTGGAGTGTATATCAATGTGCTGCCTTTATTGGGGCGGATAGCAAGAGGGAGAAAGTCTTTGGACTTAGGGTCGATGTAGAAGTAAGCGTCGCAAGCAGCAGCATATCTGCCAGCGGTAAGAGTTTGATCGGCCTGACTCCTGTAATCGACGTAGAAGAGGCGACCAGCGGCTTGGAGCTGGGCTTGAGTCTTCGTCGTCAGCTTCTTCGCCGTCGTGTCATCCACTTGAAAGCTCAGAGTTTCGCTCTTTTGGACACGTCTGACTCCATAGGGTTGGGCAGAGAGGCGCTCCATTGAGAAGAGGAGGTCGGAGCTGTAGTTGGAGAGCATTCCGGGTGCTACTCCTTCAGGAATTGTGTTGGCGAAGTTTGGTGGGTTGTACAGCTTGAAGAAATCCGAGTACTTGGTGATACCACCGGACTACCACACAAGCGGCGCTGAGTACTCCTTTTTACACTAGGAATGAACGAATGGAACTCACCAAAGCGACATTTTGTCCCGCCGCGGCAGCATCAGCCCTGACGGTGTTCGTCCAGTTAATATATTCAGGGTAGAATACGTTGGACCAATTGGCAATAATTTCCTGGGCGTAAGAACTATCATGTGTCCTCAGTGTCACAAACAGAACGTTCAGGAGACAGCCTACCCGACTGGATAAAAGGTCGCGTTCCCAGCAATGTCAGGACCATAGTTGAAATTCTGACGAGCAGTAGCGATGGCTTCCGCCCTAGCAGGAGTGTTGAGGTCTCCGATGGGGAGAGAGTAGGGAGTGACCTGAGCTTGAGCCGCAACGATGATGGCGGAGAGGAAGAGGACGGGGTAACGAGTGCCCATTTTGAGCTAGCGACTGACTGTGAGCGGAGGAGTCGAAGTGGTTCAAAGCGAATGAAAAGGTCTCCAAAGTGGAGATAGAAAGAGTGCGGTATATGTAAGAGAGAAGGGCTTGGACGAGCTTGACTCGGGGAAGGAGAGACGTTCGTGGACGGGACCACGATCCGCTCGAAGACCTTATATATCACCGAATAATTTACTCGTCCCTTGATGGTCCTCGGTGCAATAGCTGATGCAGAAGATAGGAAAGTTAAAGCTAAACGGCATTGAGCCACTTGCTGACTATGAAGGTACGTTCGAAAGCTACAGAGTGCACAGCAACAAACAATTCGATATCCTGATTTGCGTGATTTTCTGTATGTTGATAAAGATATTGGAGGAAGGTGTAGAACCGCTCTCAAGCGTCTTGCGTTTGACATTTCTACCTCGCCCTTCGATTATCGTCGCGTGGTCAACCCCGCCTGCACGAGAATGGAAACCTTCAGGCAAACTCGACGGACGGCACTACGCGGTAAAATAGTGAAGGCGGGACGAAGAAGAAACTACCCTCACAAGTTCTAAGTAGTGAACTCCAACGTGCGGAGGTGTAAAATTGTATCGGGAAGTGACCATGAGGCTCTAGAACTTTGTCTGGGCGGACCCATTTGCTCGAACCCGCTTCGTCCTTGCTATTCTAGTAGCCAGCTGCTGGTGCTTGTTCGGCCTATGTCCCAGCTCTATCATGAGCATCCGGAGAAGAGGGTATAGCCATGGATTTCGTGGATGATGCATCGCGCATGCACCAATGATGGAGGAAAGGAAAACATTGTGAAGAATGCAAGACAAGTCGCAGCGGAGAAGTAGATTCCTTCTCGCCGCATTAATGTTCCACGGAGCAAGGGCAAAGAAATACATCAATGTGACTCCCGAAGGTGAAGGAGAAATAAGGTTTTCGTTGATGCGTAAAACCGGCGTGCAGGATGAAGGAGACCAGAGATTGTGTTGCAGTCCGTCACGAAATCAGAATATCCCTAAGCGGATAATAGCCGAGATAAGGACCCACGTCGTAGCCAATGTCTTCCTTGACCAGTGCCCAACTGTGAGCGATAGCAGCCAAAGCTCAGTCCATGCTCAGAAGCCTACTCGCACCAATATACGAACCCCTTGACCTATAGCGACTGCATCGAGTTGATGCTGGGTTTGACCTAGCGCCAGGAAATGGTTTGTGGGATCGCAGCGCGTGGTGTGTTTGTAACAGGTGCGAGGTGAGCCTTCTAGTCTTTCATCAGCATGGTGTGGTTACGGCTTGTGATGAACGTTCGTTTGTCTACCCCATCTATTGGTGGCCGATATCTTCGGCGAGCTTATTTGTTTCAGCATATTGATAAAGGACATGGGTTGAAGGGAATGTGAAAGCTCAGGAACATGATATTGCACTATCTCATCAACTCCCGCCTCAGAGAACCACAGTCGATCTCCACACAATGGCCCCGAATGAATTCTGAAAACGTGCCTAACACGGCGTGAACTGGAAGTGATAAGTGCTGCCATAAGTGCCGCTATTGCATGTAACTTGCAAGGTACAGCTCAGTGCTAAAGACAGCGCTAGAGGACAACGAATGAACGCCAGAGATAGCGCGGGGGCCACAAGCATGAATCAAAGGATGGGGGCACGAATTAGTGGTTGTTACATTTCGAAGAGTTCGAAGAGAAGTCGAGTTTAAATCTGGCGGATCAGTGCTAAGTCAGGAGCTAAGTACGCCAAATTGCCAAGACTGTGCCGAAAGAAGGTGTTGTTGGTGAACTGCAACGAAAGGATGTGGACAATTCAACAATGACATTGCTATAAAACAAAGAAGTCTCCTCATTGTAATTGGTGTTCGTTGATGACATCTTGTTGTTAATCCTGCTCCTACAAAGCCGAAGTTGCAGGTATTTCACTTACAGCACAAAGAACTTTTTCTTGGTGAGCGAGGAATACGAACGCTGGCGGCGTTGACGAGTGGTCTATAAATCTTTCAACTTTATTTTGGTTTATTTTCCACTCTAACAGCATATATGAACATATCATTTCGAGCCCCTGCGTTCAGCAGCAGATGCCCTGGCGGAAGTCACCACCTTGGTTGATGACTGGTTTCTCCAACCGATGGTGGTCTTTCGTATGTAAGCTAGGTGCTACAATGCAGTACCTCGTCGAAAACTTGTCCAGGTCAGAGCTAATCACATCTGAAGCCCATTTGTTCGGAGTCAGAAGCCCAAGGAGAACTAGATTAACGGGATTACGAACGGACCTCAATTCGCAGAATCGTCATCACCTGATCCATTACTGCTTCATCCTCCTCAATTGGGATTGTGCGAAAGTTCCTTTCTCCTTTCTGTTAAGCAGCTGAGAGAGCCTTCCAGCCGAAATTTTGCAAATGATTTTCACTAAGCTATACAAAAGTGGACAAGGATCCATTCGAATTTTTGTGTTTATCCCTGGTGTTGTCTCAGTGGTACGCATTCTTGCTATCAGGCTTACAATGTTTCACACGTAGAGCATCTCAGGTCCGAAGAGCGTTATATCACGCTCCGCTAACTCTGTCTTTTGACAGAGAAGTACCTCATACCTCTTCTCTTCAGCCAGTGGAGATGATGTCGAGGTGAAGAAAGAAAGCTGTATTTGTGTCATTGCAGGTGACTTGGGGTTTGTTCACAGTACTGTACTCACGTATGAAACAGCTAGATTCTGGTTCATGTTGAGGAACTGTGAAGAACGTTGGGAAGACTCATATGGAAGCAATACTTGGTTACTCAAAGTTGCCAAATGTATTAGCGCTGCGAAGTGCGAGATAACAATGAGTATGATTGCATTGAGTATGTAAGGAAACTACATTACCTGCGAAGTGCGAGATAGCAATGAGTATAAGTCTCGCACTTGCAGGTTTACAAGCTTTTATAACAGAGAGATCCCTGTGGCAAAAGATTGACCACAGTTCCAGAAAGTGCTCGAAGGAAACGAAACGCGCAAGTGCGCAAGTGGCGAAAGGAGGAGGCGCACGATTCTGTCAAAAGTGACCATGATGACTCCAACTCCACCTTGAAGGTAAGCGAGCGTCTTACAACTCTTCCATGTCACTGCTACCAAACTCACACGGGAGAAATTTATCTGTCCGCCACTCGAAATTCTTTGGTTGCTGCTTCCAATTGCCAATGCCCATAGGCAGCAGCATTCGTAGCATAATGCAATCTTAATATGAAGCAGTTTGGACTCAATTTATAAGTGCCTGCATGCCCTTACAGTGTACACATCGCCCAAGGGTCGGAGTTGGTCGGCGATAAAACTGGTCGACCAGTTTTGACCTGCTTTTTGGCTGCAAATTTCTCAAAATTGAAGCGCAAAACCATTTTTGCTTGCGGCCTCCGGCCAGTTTGCTGCCTGCTTTGGCGAAGCTGCTTGGTCGTTGGTGTGCCGCTGGAGTTAGGCTACAAGCCACTAACTGCATTTTTATTCCATACGTGACCATCTCTTGTATACAATCTATTCTACAGATGACGCTATAGGTGCTACAATGAAACAATATGAGCGTAAAGGCAGCAACTGTAGGATTGATTCTGCAGCATTGAGAATGCATGCTTCCTCCTCCATACGAAGGCGTGAAGTGGGCTACTGACCATCGATTGAATGCTTCCATCTATCCTCCGGCCCCCCTAAGTGTGCCTCGTTTTCGAGATCGGGAGGTCTAGGCAAATTAACATTGCGGGAAGAAGTTGACAGAAATGCGTCGCCTTCTCCTTGATCATCGTTAAGCGAATTAGAGACAGAGGAGACGAAAAAACGGTCCATTCCCTTTTCAGTTTTCCTGTGTGACGTGGGAACTGACAAGGTGAGAAGGGTCTTTCCCCCCGATTCCAGCCATCGTCTTGTTGTCATTCGGGGACGCGATTGAAAGGTATCAGACGCGGTGTAATAAGTATCGTCAATCAATTTTCTGCCTGTCTTTCGAGGGGAAGCGGAGGTCTGTGATGGTCCAGTTCGTTTCTCGGAAACGGGGGAATAGGTATGGTCTTCGCTATCCTCTTTTACAACACGAAAGTACGAGTCGCCAACCACTGTTCTCCCGATCGAAGTCTGATTGAGCAGAAAACGAACTGATTCAAAAGTTTAGACGTGAACGCTCGAGAGAGAGAAAGACAAACGATAATCAAATGTCACTTTGCCGGTCAAGAGAAGTATGGCAGTGTACACTAGAACAGGCACCCAAATCGAAAGGATTATTAGTGCTGGTATGGCAAAGATAATGTCGTAAGTGATTGCAGTGTCGCTAGGACGAACATTCAACGTGTTTGCATACGCAGTCCCAACCAAGTTATTGGCTATCCTATCTGTAAACATAAGGTTTGCTACCTTTGCCTAGGATAGACTCAACGACGTGAGAATCGTGACGAGGGGAAGACGAACAGGCGCTGTATCTGGATTATCCTGGTAGTAGCTCCGCCATTTCGCCAAAAGTGCAAAGCTGGATGATCCATCTAGCTGAAAGCTGTCTCCAGAGTAAAAACCGAGCGAGGAATGATCATCTTTGGTGTGACTATGAACGGCCGACCAAGCAGCGTCCAGCATAGAACTTCCTGCGGTTCCAAGTTCGACACATCAGACTGGCAAATGGCTACGATATGCACAAAGTGAGACCAACCCTGTAACCGGTCTGATGAACCTCTAGGGACATAGAATCGATCTGACCGTAAGGTATGAAGATCAGGATCATCCTGCCTAGTGCCAAGGTTAATGCCGTGCTTTTCCACTTGTCTTACAAAGCATTCAGAGCCTACCATTCATCGTTGACTTTACCGTAGACAGGCTCGATATCAACGGACGACCATGAATCGAGCTTTTCCATTCCCCAGAGCACATTTCGTTGAACGTTCTCGGGGTCTCGTTTAATGTTCAAATCTGAAAGTCTTTGTATTGTCCCGTTATATCCGAATTTGAGAGTCTGTATTGCCAGCCTGGTCGCTGAAGCACAAACATGCAATGGTTGATACCACGTCACGTTTGCACCTTGGCGTCTTGAATCTCTATGATCCAGCCGATTTGGTATCCCTGTGACAAAAGAGCAATACACTTTTGAAACATCTGACAATCAGAGGAACGTCGATAGATATGAAATGAAAGGACGAACCTGCAATCCTCCTCAGATCTGGTGAACCAAAGGTCAAGTCTCCACCCCCTTGACAGTAAGCGTCGGAGGTCGAGGGAACATCCATCAACATGCTGCCGAGCTCACCAAAAGACAAGGAGCCTAATCCCCCGATAGAAGAACGATTCGTGGGCACTCTATATCCTTCGAACGTTTCGTTTTGAGATATGTTTCGAGAATCCATCATGATGAAGTTCAAACGAGTGGCACCAGCAAATGCATGTTCCCACAGGTTTCCTTTCTGTCCTTCCCCGTAGTCCGCAAAGTTCGGGGCTGCGTCCGTCCTGCCTCGTCATTAGTTTGATTAGACAGAAGAAGAAAAAAAAGAGGGATACAGATTGTAAAACCCTCCATGATCTACGATATCCAAAGTGGTAAGCCACGTATAGTACTTATCAGCGGTCGTGTATTCCAAGGTAAGATTCGTATTGACGCATACGGTGACCTCCGATACCCTCATTTCAACAGAAGCTCATGCAAAACAAAACGGGCGTACCGGCTCAATCCAAAGAACATCTTGCGTCCAACTCGCTCCGTCGTTATCTATTGTTGGGAAGGTATGGTTCAATAAACCGATTCCAGGATGTTTCCCCACATCAACAACGGCCCCTTAACCATCACCAATGAGTCTAAAAGAAAAAAGATGATCTAGAACCTCGCCTTCAATCCCAAAAATACCTTCTCTGAGAGTGAATGTGTCCATCTGTGCCATATAGCCTACAGAAAATACTGCATCACCGTATTGTTCTTTGTAAACCCCGTTATAAAAGCTATTGAGGCGTCAGACAGGAAACGGAAATCAGGGTATAAAAATTTACTTGCGGAACTGCATGGTCAGCGTGGAGTACTCTGATGAGAACTTGCTCGTGATATTCGACGGGATGATGCCACTGTGGATATCTTGTCCAGGACAGGATCGATAATCTGCAGTTGAATATCCAAAGACTCCGCAATACCGTCCACTACGGTAGGCATCTCTCGGACTCATTGATTTTCCTACGTTGCTGTCATCCATGACGTATCTTGTGCGGACCGTCTGATGAGGGCGTTCTTTCCTGCCTGTATCGAGGCCGAGCGGAGTAATGACACCTGTTTGACAGCTTTAACAATACAAAACATGGATTATGCAAAGAAACAGACCGGCAACTGCCGTGAGAATCCATGTTACAATCACCAAACCGTTGAAAAGTGATACGCGGCGATCCAAACCCTTTCGTGAGGCGGAATCAGTGGACAGAATGGTTGGCCAGAGAGAGGAGTGAAGAGTTTTCGCCAGATTCGACCAGGTGACGGCAGAGTTGGTTGTTTTGATGAAGGAAATGAGACAGAGGACGAGGCCTATGCTCCATACAGGAGTGAGATTTTTGAGGAGGGAAAGGACTAAAGACAGCCCGGCCGTACCCAAACCCAGCATGAACTGGACAATGAACATGCCCAAGTTGATCAAAGTGGCTACCTGTGCCACTGATAACAACATATTTTCTTATTTGGCTCAAGTATGGTGCTACGAAGCTGAGTGATGAAATATTCAACTTCACACAAAAACTGTCAGTGGAATTGGGCAGCACTCGAACTTGGGCAGGACAGGTGTTAAGAGGCGCCTTCTGCAACACAGTGCAACAAGACTTGGCGCTAAACTCCTGCGCCGGTACGTGAATACCTGAATTCGAATATCAAGCCGCTAAACATGCACTTGTAAAACCTACATTGACAGCGGTTTGTTTGTTTCGTTGTGGGTCATAGCCTTTGTCAGTGACGGCTCTGTGGATGGAAGGATCAGGAAATTGAGATCAATTAAAGTTGATTCATACGGGCGGGAGCCAGTGGGTTATGTCAGCATGGTCGTCGCCGTCATCGTGGTTGCCCGTCATGGTTATGTAGTGGTGGAGATATATCATCGGATACTTTCGCCCATGGCCTTGGGGACTTCGAAGGTAAGCGAGTGTCCTGTTCTATGCACAAACTGTAAGTGTTAACTGCTAGAACGATGAATGTCACGTCACTCACTAGACTTGAACTTAGTATCGGACGCAGATGTATGTCGTGAAATTTGAAAGTGGATTTCCTTCCCTCTTTATTACGAAGAGTCGCCCTGTCCTGCCCAAGCTCTCAAGATCTCAAGTTGCACGCCGCAATGGATTTATAGTGGAATCTTTCCTCACGATTCTTCATACCTTTGGGTCAAACACGAAGATATGTTGTTGTCAGTGGCACAAGTAGCTACTCTGATCAACTTGGGCATTTTCATTGTCCAGTTCACACTGGGTTTAGGCAGGTGTTTCCTCGAATGTCCTTTCCCCTCTCAAATGTCCCACTCGTGACATATCGAGCATAGGCCTCGTCCTCTGTCTCATTTCCTTCATCAAAACAACCAACTCTGCCGTCACCTGGTCGAATCTGGCGAAAACTCTTCACTCCTCTCTCTGGCCAACCATTCTGTCCACTGATTCTGCTTCACGAAAGGGTTTGGATCGCCGCGTATTACTTTTCAATGGTTTGGTGATTGTAACATGGATTCTCACGGCAGTTGCCGGTCTGTTTCTTTGCATAATCCATGTTTTGTATTGTTAAAGCTGTCAAACAGGTGTCATTACTCCGCTCGGCCTCGATACAGGCAGGAAAGAACGCCCTCATCAGACGGTCCGCACAAGATACGTGACGGACGATAGCTACGTGGGAAAATCAATGAGTCCAAGAGACGACTACCGCAGTGGACGGTTTTGTGGCTATCCGACAGGAGATCCACTGTTGCCTCCTGTTAATCTAGCATGCCCTGGACAAGACATTCGCAGTAGCATCATCCCACTAAATATTACCACCAAGTTTTCACCGGAGTATTCCACCCTGGCCATGCAGTTTCGCAAGTAAGCTTCCGACCTTGATCCACATTTCCTTTCTGATCGATACTATTAGCTTTTATAACGGAATCTACGATGAACGCTACAATGATACACTGTTATCTATGGGCTACACAGTGCAAATGGAAAGTTTCATCCTCAGGGAAGGCATTTTTGCTATCGAAGGCGAGGTTTCCTGACCATAGGTCTCTCCAGCACTGATTGCTCTGTTATTCAGGGGCTGTTGTTGACATGGGAGACCAACGCCCTGGAATCGGTTTGTTAAACCATACCTTCCCAGCAATCGACAACAATGGGGCAACTTGGAACCAGGATGTTCTATGGATTGAACCGGTATACCATTTTTGTTTCTTCCGAATTTCATTTCGAATTTTGGAGATTTTAGGTCACTGAATGCATTAATACCAACCTTACTTTGCAATTCACGAGCAATGCGTCCCTTGAGGCTGAAGAGGTCAAACTAGTCGACCATGGGGGATTTTGGAATCTGTATGTGCGGTCCTTCTATATCTAATTGAACTAAAGACAAGCCAGCACAAACCCAGCCCCGACGTTTGCAGCTGATTATTGGGAAGGACAAAAGATTAACCTATGGGAACGTTCTTTCGCAACTGCGGCTCGTTTAAATAACCTCATGATGGATGCTCGGAACTTATCTCGAAATCAGACGTTCGAAGGCTTTACGGTGCCACTCAACAAGACTCTCTCTGAAGGTTCCGTCACCTTTCCGGAATTCTCTACCTTTTTCGGGTTCGACAGTTATTATGATGACGCCGCCCTAAATGCCTCGTCGCTCTGCACTGCGTATGGAGGCAGAGATCCTGTTAACATGAGCACTGTTCAAGGTTGTATCTTACTTTTTTCTGTCTATAAGAATTTGGTTGATTGGAGTTTCGACAGTCCAATGCTCATATGTACTTGGCGCGCCGAATCGATTAGATCATGGCGATCCGAGGCGACGAGAAGGCAATGTCACCTGGTATCAGCCTTTGCACTTCTGTGCTTCGACCGTCAGGCTTGCAATACAGACTCTCGAATTTAAGTATAACCAGACAGAGCAACGGCTTTCAGAGCTGGACATCAAACGAGACCCTGAGAATATTCAACGAAATGTGCTCTGGGGAATGGAGAACCTTGACTCATGGATACTCAACTACATTGAGCCAGTCTATGGCAGAGTGAACGATGAATGGGGAGTCCAGTTTTGCTGCACAAATGGGAGAGAGGGCTGCTAACATTTCTGTACTTTAGGCACGATGATCCAGACCTCCATACCATCCGATCCGATCGATTTTACATTCCCGCGGGTTCAGAAATAGCACCCTTTTTATGGGAGGCGCTTCAACGTGCGCTTAGCATAATTTCCAGCCGTTCAGCGAGTTGACTGGCAGTTGGATGATAGCAAGTTCCCTCATACGCTCCATTTGGCCATCCGAATTGTTCGACTCAAGTCTGTACGATGGTTCTGTCAACTCTGCCCTTCTGGCGAAATGGCAGAGTTACTACCAAGCGGACACGAATACGGCCCCAGTTTGTCCTCCCATCGATAAGGACTCGCCCCATTAACCTTTCCATCGTCATGTAGGCGAAAGTAGTGAACCTCATCTTTACTGATAAGTTCGCCAACAACGTGGTTGGGACTGCATATGCGAACACGCTCAACGTTACACCTAACGACATTGTGATCACTTACGACATCATCTTTGCCATACCAGCATTGATAGTCCTTTCCATTTGGACGCTAGTCCTACTGTACATTGCGGTGCTCCTTTTAACTGGCAAAGTAAACCTCGATTACCGTCTGTATTTCTCTCCTTGGGACTTCACTTGTAACTTTTGAATCAGTTCGTTTTTTGCTCAACCAAACTTCGATCGGGAGAATTGCGGTAGGCGACTCGTACTTTCGTGTCGTCATAAAGGATAGCGAAGACCATGCTCATTCACCTGTCCCGGAGAAACGAGCCGTACCATTTCAGACCTCTGAATCTCCTCCGGTGATTGACGAGGCCTCCGACTCTGAGCTTGATACCTCTCGATCGCGGCTAGGAATGTCAACAAATCGGTGGGCGCAATCTAAGGGAAAGACAATTCTCACCTTGTCAGTTCCCTCGTCTTCGCCCAAAGGATCTGAAGAGAAAACGGACGGTTATTTCGCCTTTTCTCTCCGTAATTCGTTTAATGAGGACCAGGGTGAAGACCAGGGATTTCTTACAACTCCTTCACGCTACGTTGATCTCTCTCGCCGTTCCGGTCTCCAGAACACCGCAAATGTGGGAGAACATGCGGATCGATGGAAGCACTCGTCGATTTTGGTCGCCAGTCCGCATTCAAGTACTCTTGCGGAGGAGGAAAGATCTTCCACGTCTGTGCATATCACTTCGAGCTCGGAATCGTAATATTCGAACGGTGCCTTTATTACGATGCGAGGCAGACTCGTCGCTCGTGAAGCTTGTGACAACGGACTCCATTTTATTCTTTACATTTGCACGTATTGTTCATCTAGGAAATAACATGAAGTAAACCGAACGAGTCGAGAACGACTGCGGCGATTTTTCGCCTTGCACGCACAATCGCCTTCCCGATGGTGCAACTTGATTTGTAGCAAACGCAGGCATTGTATTTCAAGTCTTGTCTGAATGTGATCTTATACAAATTTTTGAATTGAACTCCTGTGTTGCAACGGGTAAAGTATCCCTCCTATCCAGCGAGAGACTCATATGCCATTCTACATTTTCAAGAACGAGTGACAGAAAAGCCTTAACAAGTCTCTATGCGGGTGCAATACGCATGTGAGTATCGTGAAGAGCCGATTCATAGGCGAGAGGTAACGTACCGAAGGGGAGATGTTGGAGAAGGAGAAAGAGAGAGATTGCAGAAAACCTTCATTTGCAGGAGAACAGTTTGGTTCCGCGGGGTATGATGATAGAGGAGAGGGGGTTGGCAATGCGTAGGAGACAGGCGGTGGATAACATAAAGTCGCAGTCGAGCGGGGTCAACAGTGGAGTCCATTGAGCACTCGGAGGCGTCGAAGGAGATGTCTGTGCTCATCTAGGCGTCCAGTCTTCGTACGCCTGCGTCCCAGTCATTATGCCGCTCAAGTACTTGCACTTGTCAGTCGGTGATGCCCCAACGAAGCGTGATTTCGAAACCGGAATTGATCAGAGAGTCACACTCAAAGGAGGGCTGTCAAGGTTCCGTGCTGGCTCGCGAAATCTTGCGTCCCTTGCCTGAAAACTCAACTGTTCGGGAATCCTATACTCGAAAGTGTTTCAAATTCTATTTGGTTCGAATCAGTTCGGATCAGAGGGCATATTGAAGAATCTGCGTGAATCCTCGGATTTGATACGACTGCCGAAAGATTTTGTTCCCATCCGAAAGGTCCAGGTTTTCATCCGAATCAGGGAAAGAGTGATTAGATTCAGCCTTATGCGATTGCACTGGGTGCCTAGCTAGCCACTCATTTGAAGTTACAGCTGGAAATAATTGTGCAGCTGAGCGAAGAACTGAGTGGAACGACGTCCCAAGAGGTTTAGGGTTGGGAGAAATTGAGACAGACAGTGTGCAAATTAGACAACGGCTTCTGAAATGTTCGTTGGGAGTTATGGTGCGCGTGTTACACACGAAGCGAAGTAAGTCTAGTCCAAGGATAAACAGCCAGCTAGGCAGCTACGCCGTGGAGCGTTCTAATGGCGGTTCGAGTCTTCTATTTCGAAAGTTATGGGTTTGATGGGAGAAATGATGCCCGGAAAATCTCGTCTCTGTCCCTAATGATGTCTCCACTCGGACTCCAGTGAGGCAAACATAAATGCCAATGGAAGTCGTTTGTTGATCACCCTCGTAATGCGGGAATTTCAAATGATCAGTCTAATACCGTACTAATTGAAATGTAGTGGACAGGGTTGGGAGCGTTACAAATGTGGAAGCAAATGTGAGTCATAAATGAGTGGACCAGCCAGGGGAGCAGCATTTTTTCCCCCTATTAACGAGCTTTTTGGGACCAGAAGGTCATGAAGCTCTCCATCCACGAACGCATCCGCGCATCCTTTTACAAGCTCATAGCTAGATCGAACTCGCCGATTCGGCGTCCCACTTTCCCAAAAAAGATTCGATAGTGATTAAATTTCCTTCGGCCGTCCTCAGGGAGTATTTCGGCGCCTTCCCCTCTATGTCACCGTGCGCAACAACTGGAAGAATGTTTGGGAGCTTTGCCGCATGCCTTCGTAGATCTCCCCTTCTGGAACGTATTCCACGAAAACAACTCCGTAATGCGTCGGAGTGGTTCGGCGCGTTGCATTGTGCCAAGATCATGACTCAGAAGTTATCCTTTGTCTTGTCAAATTGTCGGCTTCAACTCCGCTCTGCATGGCTCTGCATGTCGCATCTGAGCACGAATCCCGGCTGGAAACGCGTCTTAGCAACGGGGTATAAAAACCCAGCTCCTTTGGTGGATGAAGGCTCCCCATCGGCTGAGCCCTTCGTTCTTTTCGACCCTCGTTTTCTATCTACCACAGCTTTAACGCATTCCGACTGAGTCGTTTCTTCAAGTTCACCTTCCACTTAACTCAATCGATAAAATGAAGTCCTTCTCTGCTATCCTCTCCTTTTCGATGCTTGCATCTACTTTCGCTCTCCCCATCCTCAGGCGCCAGTCTGCCTGCTTCATCACTGGCAACGCCGTTCTCCCTACCGACGTCGTGGTCGATACCTCCGTCACGTGTACCGGATCGACTGGACCTGTTGGTGTACCTGATGTGGAAAAGGGTGGAGTCAAATTCGTGCGAATTCTTCTTCCTCTCCCTGCTGTACCTACAAAGCCAGGGATATACTTATTCTTGATGGGTTACGGATCAGTCGGATGTCAGCTTTACAAAAGACACCTCGATCTCGGCTGTCGCTTTCGCCCTCAAGAACTTCGCGACGCCAGCGAATGCTGCCGATGCCGATCTTACTTTCTTTCAGAACGTCGACGCTGTTTATGGTCAGTCTCTATTCTGACCTCCATCCTCATAGGACGATTCTTCAAGCAGTGAATCCTGAAATACTAAGTCTTTCCTTGGGACAGGCGCTACGAACGCTGCCCTGCGCTCGATTGGCTCGTCTCCTTCCGCTCAGCCCTTGGCAGCCTTGAAAGGACCTGCTTTCTTCCTGGGGTTCCAAATTGCCAGGATAAACAATGATAATGGGGTTCAAGGTATCGAACACAAGCTCGGAAAGGTGCGTCATCTTCTGGACCCGGAAACTACCTCTTCTTTCTGTTGAGAATATGGGATATTGACACTTTGTGCTGGCATTAGGTTCTGAAGAACTGTCTTGGGTGTGATACCGCGACGAAGCAGGCAGTGATTGATTTGGCTGCGAGCAGCGGTATTGACGTCTCCGGATTCAGTGCTGCTTAAGGGAGAAGGAACTGGCGAAGCGATAAAGAGGTAGAAGATGTGGATGGATAGGGCTGTGGATATGACGGATATTGTGGAATGCAATACCTGAAGAATGGAAACGCCCTGACAGAGAGTGTGCTGTGTGGCATGACAAAGAACCCTGAGACAGCTTGAGAACTCAACAGCGCTATGTTCATAGCAGGTCAACAGATATTAGGCGATGTCATCAGACTAACGACAGGCAGCAGTCCCAATTCCTTTAGGGGAAGTCGCATATTATAATAGTGTCATAAACGCAGAGGAAAAGTAGGATGGTAAACCATTGCTTTGCATCACAATTTCCAATCTATGTCGAAGTAGCCCCACTTCAATGTCCTCAAATTTTCCCAGATCTCGGCAGGTCCAACTTCGTGACGTTTTCGGACATTCCACTGGAGAGCAATGCTGAGCATGGCACTGAAATTTGAGGAATCATCAGTGACACGAAAGTTCCAGGCGTCTTCTGACAGCAGAGTAGTTTCATCCATGTGAACTTCATTAGCCATCCCAAAGTCGAGAAGAACGATGTCAGGGGAGCAACCCGGTGCTGTCTGTGGACATAACACTTGGTGTGGTTGGTAATCCAAATCGCCGTGCACAATTCCCAAAAGAAAGATTGCACCAATTAGGACCATTGCTTTCACATACTAAAAGCATGTCAGCTTCCAATGAAATGGGAGATCGGGCTTACGAAGATGTTTTGTTCTTCGTCGGAGAGTATGTGCACGTCTGCTCTGTCCAACGTGGGTCCTTCCACGTATTCCATCAAGTGTGCTCGACAGATGGTGCCATCTCCTAACTTGACCTAACGCAGCGTGTCAGTCAGGAAGGATAACGCTTCAAACAAGCTGAGACAGACATCGTAAAACCCATAAGATCTTGGAATCGCCGAACCTTGAAGCAATCGCAAAACTGAATATGCATTCTCTTCCTTTCTCATCGAAGCTTCAGCGTCGGGCCAACGCCGAATTCGATTGACACCTTCACGATCCATGTCCCATTTCGGATAAGGAAATAAGCGCTCGTCATAAATCTTGAGCACAAAGGGAGAATCTTCTCCTTCAACACCCACAAGGAAAGTCTGACCATGTAGTTGAGGGCCTGAACGGATTGAGCGGATAAGCTTGATTCGATCCCCGACGTTGAGGGCTGAGAAGGAAGGAGATGTAGGGCGGACGGAGCTGGTGGCATGAAATAAGATGTTTTGGAACCAGAGCAGCGTTGGATCATCTACCGTTAGAACTAACGGAGGGAAGACGACAGGGTTGGCCGTAGTAGATAGTACTGACGCGATGGTGATATCTGTGTCAGGGAAAGTCAAACTATCAAGCCATCGTTCTCCATCCTTCATTCGTCTATGATGCCAGTCGATAAAGCAGTGTTGGAAATACCGGTCTCCTGTCTGAGCTTCATAGAGGTCGTGTTCTGAAGATGCGAGCACGCGGGACAGGTCTATGTGTGCATTCGTCACAGGATCTCTCGCACAACCGGAGACAAGGGTTCGAGGGAAGCAGGTAGGCCCTGTTTGGTTAGAGTACTTCGAACAGTCCCATTTGGCGGAGAACATTTCGCTCATGAGAGCGAAAACTTGGAAATATGGGTGAGACTCAAAAGCACAAACAAAGTCGTAATATCCCCGGAAGACCACCGACGATTTGACATCCATGAAAGCCGCATAGTGTTTCCCTTTCGAGTTGTTGCCCAACGTTTTCAGAAATGACACATATTTCTGTGCAATCTTGTCAGATTCATTGAGCGTGTCGATCTCCCAGTCCTCAGGGACCAAGGAATTAGCTGGCTGCAATATGACTGAGGACTACACTCGCAAGCAGTTGATGAATAGACTTACCAGCAAGATGAATGTGAGCAGAACATCATCTTGACACTTGAGGCGTACGATATCCACTGATTCCGCTACGATGAACGTCAGTTATATGCGACTTAATGAATGTGGGCCGACCTTTGTCTATCTGAACGGTCGGAGGACCGGGTGCTCTTGCAGGGTACATGTAGCGAAGGAACACTCTCAGGTCTTCTACGAATCGAGTTGTACGTTCAAGGCTATCGGCTCCAGTCAGTGGAATTCCTGCATAGGAAGACACCTACCGATCCACTGTATTCCAGACAATCACGTCAGGCCAGAACGCTGCTTTGACGTTGCGAGGAAGGAGTTCCAGATCTTTTACGAAGTGGTCATGATACGTAACCTCGAGACCCTTGTCCGTTTCACGCTCTGGCCAGCCGTGAAGGTAAGGAAATATTGTGCCATTGTGAGAACAATGACTCAAAGCATCTTCATGCCATACGTAAGATTGAGCATTCGCATCCTCCGGTCGCTCTGGTGGCGGAAGCGGCGTGATGAACGCCTGTAAACGAAAACTGTCGACGAAGCAAACCGATTCCGACGATTGCAATTCTAAGGAGTCCATACTAACAGGTCATTGCTATGTCAAGTCGATAATCAGTTACGGGGCAAAGTAGGGTATCTTTAGGGTAAGAAATACTTGCATGAATACTTTAGTGAAAGGCACAGAAGGTTAAAAGAAACTACAAGGGAGGAGGAATGAGGAATAGTGGCCTTCATGAAAGCACAAAGAGGATAAACCCCACACACTTAACAACAAAAAGAGGAGGGACTGAAAGAAGGGAGATTCCTCCTTCAGAGGAGAGGACTGATGAGCCCTTTTTGATCTTGACAGAGTACAAAAACATTGAGTATTTCAGGATGGCCAAAAGTTGCATTGGAGACAAGCAAATTGGATTACTGAACTTGCACCTTTCAACTTCACTTTTACACCATCCCGAAGAAAATTCCACAAACTCGTGTGTGCTCAGTTCGAAACTGGATCACAAACTGGCGACTTGTAACAATTCCGATGTTGTGCTACTCTTTGAGTGTTTCTTCAACACAGATCATATCACCATTAGTGCAACTGTGAGCACAGTTATGTTCATAAGGAAAGCATCGTGTCAGGTTTGCGTCCTGTGCAAATCAGCTCCCATTTGCCGGATTGCGTCTCACATCACCCATTTGTGTTCTGCACATATCAGCATCCATTTGCCCATTTGCACTCCCATTGCCACTCTGTGCCTCCTGTCACCCATTCGCCTACTTGCATTTCTCATTGCTGCTTGTGTTTCCTGTCACCCATTTACATTCTGTGCGAGCCAGCGCCTGTTTGCACTCCCATCGCCACTCTATGCCTCGTGTCGCCGCTTGGTGAATTTGTATTTTCTCTCCTCTTATTGACTATACTACTTTTTACACTTAGAGGCAGTATTATTCCACTTGTATATAGAATGAACCTAAGAAAGCTGGTTTGATAGTGCACTGAGTTAGGGCTGACATTATATATAGTCACCGATGGGTGATGCGTCTGTAGTGGAGATAAACCTAAGTGCATGATATGACATGAGAAGACTAACCTGTAGTGGAGATAAACCTAAGAGAATACTCTAAGGTCACCTCCACTTATCTCCGATCTATATCCAAGCGGAATCACACTGCTACAAAGTGTAGAGGAGAGTATACGAAACATGTAAGAGAACCAAAAAGGGAAAGCATAGTTGCGATAGAAGTGTAAAGAGGCGCCAACTTGCACAGAATACAAATGGGTGACAGGAGATACAGAGCAGTGATGAGAGTGCAAATAGGCGAACAGGCAACTGGGTGTGGATTCACAAAGCCTGACATCTTTGTGCTGTCCAATTGTTGGACGAAAGAGAGAATATTCAACAAAGCTTCATAGTTGAATGCTTTAATACTCTCAATACAATCAGTCTCCGTCTCCATCAGCTTTATCTCAAAGTTGCAGTCCCTACCATCCTATTGCAAAAGTCCTTTGACTGGGCTCCATAATGGTACATGGTTGATCATTAGATAGCTGCTCTAGTGTGTCATCAAGGCTATCACCATTACAAGCACATTCACAGGACCTCAATTCTCAGCCTATGCATCACATTGTATAGCAAGGTTGTCAGGATGGCTATGGACCAACAACTAACCAACTGAACTAAAAGAGCTAATGATGGGTGTTTACACATATCTTGGTCTGTACTTAAGGTATATCAGGGGCTCGAACCATGACAAAGGTCTTCAATTCATTCCCCTTTACCTTGTGGCAGTTTCAATTCCCAGTGAAATTGGCTTTCTGTCTCACCATCAACAAGTCACAAGGCCAATCAGTGGAGACTGTTCGATTGTACCTGGATATCCCAGTTTTTGCACATGGGCAACTTTACACAGGACTTCAAGAATTTCAAATGTGAGGTTATTTACACTAGTTGAAGGGATGGAGAATAAGAGGACCAAAAACATAGTATATAGAGAAGTTTTGAATTTTCAAGATCGTATGTATATATCCTAATAAAATGCTATATATAGATTGAGGCTAAACCAAATATTGACTATGTGCTTGCTGAAGGCAAGTCCCCACACACTGGCTGCTGGAGTCTCAGGTGCAAGGGGCTTCGACCCTAGCATGGCAAGGGACAAGGGCAAAATGCACTTGTAAGATCTAAGTCAAAATGCTCCATACCTGATAGCAAAACAGATAATGGTTGCTGCTTCCATCTACAATCTGTGCTGTCCTTTGCTGCTATCTATGCAATCCATGTGCCATGCTTCCCTTGCTGCTCATTACTCCAACTTTTGATCATAGTTCAGTCAAGGCTCATCCTTATATAAAAAGCAGGACGGGTTTTGATCATGACTCACTCATGTACTTTTGAGTGCTTATATCACTGCCCACAACAACCTTCCAGGATTCTGAGTATACCAACAGAATACGCGTGTCGGCGCCTTTCGAAGGGTATACAGCAAAGACTATTTGAAACAGGAAAAAAAATTGTTTTCACTACCGAGTCAGGTGACTTGAGGGGCCACTCAGCTTGTATGAAAAATTCTGTGAAGACTGAATAAGCTTTGTAGAGGGATAGAAGATTTGGGTGGATGGATGGGATAATGGATATCATGGATATCATGGAATGGAATACCTGTGGAAAGGAAGCTATTTACACAGAATGTGCTGTGTTGGGACAACTTGAGAGCTGACATCCAGATGTTCATCACAGGGTAATGGACATTAAGTGATGTCATCAGACCAATGACAAAGAGCAATCCCATTTATTTATTTCAGGGTAAGTCGCATCTTATAATAGCTTCATGAATGCAGAAGAAAGGTAGGATGGTAAAGCATTGTATTGTATCACAATTTCCAATCTATGTCGAAATAGCCCCACTTCATTTCCCTCAATTTTTCCCAGATCTCTGCAGGTGCACCTCCTCGACGTTTGCTGGCATCTGGCTGGAGAGCAATGCTAACCATGGCGCTGAAATTTGCAAAATCTTCAGTAACATGAAAGTCCCAGGCGTCTTCCGATAGCAGAGTAGTCTCGTCAATATGAACTTCATTAGCCATCCCAAAGTCGAGAAGAACGATGTCAGGTGAGTGACCTGGTGCTGTTGGTGGACATAACACTTGGTGTGGTTCGTACTCCAAATCGCCGTGCACAATTCCCAAGAGAAAGATTGCACCAATTAGGACCATTGCCTTCACATACTAAAAGCGGGTCAGCTTCCAATGAAATGGGAGATCAGGCTTACGAAGACGTCCTGTTCTTCGTCGGAGAGTATGTGCACGTCTGCTCTGTCCAACGTGGGTCCTTCCACGTATTCCATCAAGTGTGCTCGACAGATGGTACCATCTCCTAACTTGACCTAATGCGTGTGTCAGGAAGGACAACGCTTTTCAAAAACGTAAGCAAATACAAACGTTGTAAAACCCATAAGATCTCGCAATAGCTGATCCTTGAAGCAACCGCAAAACCGAATAGGCATTCTCTTCCTTCCGCATCGACGCCTCAGCATCAGGCCATCGCCGGAGTCGATCGATGGCTTCGTAATCCATGTCCCATTTCGGATAAGGAAATAAGCGCTCGTCATAAATCTTGAGCACAAAGGGAGAATCCTCTCCTTCAACACCCACGAGGAAAGTCTGACCATGTAATTGAGGGCCTGAACGGATAGAGCTCAGAAGCTTAATTCGATCGCCAACGTTGAGGGCTGAGAAGGAAGGAGAAGCACGGCGGGTAGAGCTGGTAGCTTGGAATAAGATGTTTTGGAACCATAGCAACGTTGGATTATCTGCCGTTAGAACCAACGGAGGGAAAATGGTATGGCTGGTCGTGGTCGATAGCACTGACGCAACGGTGATATCTGTGTCAACGAAAGTCAAATTATCGAGCCATCGCTCGCCTTCCTCCATTCGCAATTGGTGCCAGTACATAAAGAGATGTTGTAAGTAGGGATCTCCCGTCTGAACTTCGTAAAGATCGTGTTCCGAAGATGCTAACACGGGGGACAGGTCTATGTGTACCCTCGTCGCAGGATCTCTCGCACAGCCGGAGACAAGGGTTCGAGGGAAGCAGGCAGGTCCTGTTTGGTTAGAGTACTTCGAACAGTCCCATTTGATGGAGAACACCTCACTCATGAGTGCGAAAACTTGGAAATATGGGTGAGCCTCAAAAGTGCAAATAAACTTGTAAGATCCACGGAAGAGCACCGACGATTTGAAATCCATGAAAGCCGCAAACCGGTGCCCATTCGAGTCAGCTGGCAACGTGGACAGAAATGATATATAGTTCCGTGCAATCTTGTTAGATTCATCTAGCGTATCGGTCTCCCAGTCCCCAGACCACAAGGAATTAGCTGGCTGCAGCATGACTGAGGACTACACTTGCAAGCAATTGAGGGATGGACTTACCAGCAAGATGAACGTGAGAAGAACCTCATCTTGACACTTGAGGTGTATGATGTCCACGTCCATGGGTTCCACTATGACGAATGTCAATCATTACGACACTAATCAATGTCGACCTACCTTTCTCTACTTGAACAGTCGGAGGACCGGGTGCTCTTCCAGGATACATGTAGCGAAGGAACACTCTCCCTCGTCGCAGGATCTCTCGCACAGCCGGAGACAAGGGTTCGAGGGAAGCAGGCAGGTCCTGTTTGGTTAGAGTACTTCGAACAGTCCCATTTGATGGAGAACACCTCACTCATGAGTGCGAAAACTTGGAAATATGGGTGAGCCTCAAAAGTGCAAATAAACTTGTAAGATCCACGGAAGAGCACCGACGATTTGAAATCCATGAAAGCCGCAAACCGGTGCCCATTCGAGTCAGCTGGCAACGTGGCCAGAAATGATATATAGTTCCGTGCAATCTTGTTAGATTCATCTAGCGTATCGGTCTCCCAGTCCTCAGGGCCCAAGGAATTAGCTGGCTGCAGCATGACTGAGGACTACACTTGCAAGCAATTGAGGGATGGACTTACCAGCAAGATGAACGTGAGAAGAACCTCATCTTGACACTTGAGGTGTATGATGTCCACGTCCATGGGTTCCACTATGACGAATGTCAATCATTACGACACTAATCAATGTCGACCTACCTTTCTCTACTTGAACAGTCGGAGGACCGGGTGCTCTTCCAGGATACATGTAGCGAAGGAACACTCTCAGGTCTTCTACAAATTGGGTTGTACGTTCAGGGCTAACAGCTGTCGTAAGTCGCATTTCCTGTGTATGAAAAGGCACTTACCGGTCCACTGAATTCCAGACAATCATGTCATGCCAGAATGCTGCTTTGACGTTGCTAGGGAGGAGATCCAGATCTTTTACGAAGTGGTCATAATACGTAACCTCGGTACCCTTATCCGTTTCACGCCGCGGCCAGCTGTGAAGGTAAGGAAATATCCCGCCTTCCTGAGAGCAATGACCCAAAGCATCTTCGTGCCATACGTAAGATTGAGCATTCGCATCCTCCGGTCGCTCTGGTGGCGAAAGCGGCGTGATGAATGCCTGTAAACGAAAATTGTCGACGAAGCAAACCGATTCCGTAGATTGCAATTCTAGGGAGTCCATACTAACAGATTATTGCTATGTCAAGTCGATGATCAGTTAGGGGAGCAAAGTAGGGTATCTTAAATACTTGTGTGAATCCTTTAGTGAAAAGGTACACAAGGTCAAAGAAACTACCAGGTGGAGGGAACGAGAAAAAGGGACCTTGATAAATGTACACGGAGGATAAGCACCAAGCTGTGAACAACAAAGAGAGGGAACATCTTTCATGAAATGTTCACAACCGTTGAAGGGACAACACCTGTGACAAAGGGGCATCTCATAAAGGACGCGCACTACAGGCTGAGGGATATAAATGGGAGGTGTCCTCTTGAGACTACCTCCAGATAACTCGATCCCTGTTTTCACAACATTGCTCTGATATCCTCTGATGGCTGACAAACCTGTCCTTGACTTGTGTGAACTGCAAGAGCATTTCGTCACACTGGAAGGGTGATTGATGACGAGACTCACTCCTCTAAATGACGGGCATCAAGAGCAGGCGGAGCGACTGAATAAAGCAAAGTCGACTCACAACTCCTTTCCGTTCCAAGTTCTAAGCTAATTTCGAGCTTTTCGAAAGGGAGCAAAAAATATGGCTAAAACGCTGAAGCCGAGTGTAGTGAAGCTCCTCAAACTCGATTGGTGGAAACAGGAACATCACGACACGATCACAGCTAAATCGTGCCGAATAAAGGACTTTCTCGCATTCTTGAGGAAGGAGGTCATGGTTCGGACATCGCAGAGGAGAAAAAAGATTTCGATGCGAAACGAGCGGCCGCGGTGGAAAAAGCTGTTGGGGAGAAAGAACCTATTGAGGAGCAGGAAGCAATCCAAGAGCACGAAGCTACGGTCAAGAAGGCATCCAAAGAACCGTACAAGAAAGCATTGAACGACCTGTTGTTCCCCATACCGAACGCAAAACCGACCAGGTTATCCGAGAAATCAAAATGTGTCGTGAGTTTTGCTCACAATTTGCGAACAGCCACCGGACAAAGGAACAGCTTGCATGTTAGTCGCAACATCCTCGCATCCGTTTTGCCAAGCTTTGGGCAAAATAATTTGCGCACTCCAGCCAGTTCGAACTAGATACCAACTGAATGAAACCAAATTGACGGGGATGCTGGAATGCAGATCAAAAGTTCATCGTCCGACAGACGATAAAGGACATTCTAGTGCGTATATTAACAGATAGCGATACCGCATCTAACAACTGCTCTGAAATAGCGCGAGTTGACAATGTCATTGGTTTTTTCGCCGAGGAGCTCCTGGAAGCCATGATTGGAAATTCAAAACTAGCCTTGAAAGTGAGTGGCGCGAGTAACGTCACTCTTTCTTTCGTGGAGGTGAAGGTGAGCACGGTGCCATTCTGAAGCTAGACCTGACATCATGGCTAGAAAAAAGGTGTTGTCACGGAGCAATCCTTCCAGGACGTACAGGACCTGTGCGAAGTGTGGGAAAAGGAGAGTGTCGCACGACGAAACAAGGCCACTACCTGGAAGGAGGTAGCACCGCGTGAAAACGCGCTGTATTACGTTTACCCCCAGATTCTCAACTACATGGAGCAGTATATAACGCGACTAAGTGAGAGCTGACAAGGCTCGTTTAGCGGCGGTGAGTTCGAAATAATGGGTTCTAAAACATGTTTGCATAGTATAAGAAAAGGAACATAGAAGCATAAGTAACAATGAAGTATGCGTACCTAAAACACCCAAAGAGTCCGTGAGGGCTAACAGAGAGCGGACAAGGCTGTTGGCGCAGCCCCTCTTTGAGTGTTCTAGTACGATAAAATACCTCGAACTCGGAAAGGGAGATGAAATGTGACCTCACACACAGCACTAGCTATACCTCAATACAGGCAAGCTCAGAGAAGATGGTGGTTGTGTGTGAGGGAGAGAAACGAGGTCACGGAACCAAGACTGCGACAAAAGAAAATGACTCATAAAGTACGAAGAATGTTCATCTATGTTATTCGTATTACACAGTATTAGACACCTTTCGGGGTTTTTGACAGACCACGAATCCATAACATTAATCTACGTGGTCAAAGACATGGTATTCCAGAACGGAGGTGAAGTGGATCCCCAGAGTTTATTAGAGTTCAGTTCCTTAAAGCGAGGTGAGATTTTGCTCTTGCTTTTTCTAACTAGCTGGCTCTGGCTTTGAAGGCCAAGGGCACGAACAACCAAGGTCATTGCAGTAAGCAAAGAATTAGAATGACAATATCTTCCCGACTGTGTATAGAGCTGAATCAGTGACTGCCTTGCAATGCAAACTCTTTTAAATAGCGTATCATCCCTCAAACAATTTGACATGCCAATGATGATCAACGCAGGGAATTTCTTAGCCCAATCCATGTTCCTCCTTAATCAGCTTTAATTTGTCCTTGAAAGTACATTGAAACGGGTTAGAAGCCTTCAAGTACTCCCCACATATAATTGATGCATGACCAAGGAATGTCATAATCACATCGCCGAAAGATTGATACTTGAAAGTCCTCGCACTGTCAACCAAAGATCATCCAAGGTTAACCAAAGCAGTTTTGTAGCTAACTAACAATAACTACGATGGACTGATCAACGTATTGATGTTACGACGGATCAGAGAAGGAAGAACACCCCACATGCCCGCTTCTCGGAAAGGAAGATGCTTACAAGTGTGCAAGAGTGTAAAGAAGTCAAATGCCTTAGCTCTTATAGCCCCAGATTAACATGATCAAAAAATATCACACCGTCTTGGCCTAGACTCCTCTCTTCCTC
Source organism: Atractiella rhizophila (assembly GCA_021432655.1). NCBI lineage: Eukaryota > Fungi > Basidiomycota > Atractiellomycetes > Atractiellales > Hoehnelomycetaceae > Atractiella > Atractiella rhizophila. Next base: position 40,807 of record MU271240.1, on the reverse strand, counting down.
CGGTCGAATTGGCGAAAGAAGGAGAAAGATCGCACAATGAGTGCTCAATCAATTTCGTTGATTTGGTTGTCGCGTCTCTATTTGAAATGCAACTGACCACCTCAACAACTCCAATCTCTCCTGTGATTACTGCCCGTTCCTAAAGCCAGTCTGCAGGTGTTGTGCGCCGCACGCATATTCACAGCAAACCTGTCCCCCACCAATTGACGGCTCTCCCTCCTCTTCCTAGTTCCTTTCCTGTTTCATCATAAACCCTCATAAATCAGAACAATGGGAAGAGAAGGCGAGAATTAACGGAGCGGAGACACAGAACGGGATCTTTCGTGCCCACTGGGTGCAAATGGGAGGGGAGGCTTTCAGACCCATTCTTCAGCAGCTGGCAGGAATGTAAAGACGTAAGACAGCAGATCCATTAGACAGTTTGAGGTTGCGGCCATTCGGCCCATTCCTAGTCATTTGCTATTTGCCGACTGGGGAGAAGTAGTACAATGCGATGGTAACATTTATGTACTCATTTGTCTGTATCACCCATATTTCCCTCCGTCCATCCCACGTCCTTGCGTTCCATCTCCTCGAATGGCCCTTTTTGATACAAGGGAGTTCAAACTCGTTTTCTGTTCGCGTTGCTGTGAAGAGAAAGCCAGTCTGACCTCTGCACATTATATTTCATTCTTGCCCGTCTGGTTTCGAAATTGGCACTTGTGTCGCAAGAGACCATATGACCCCATAAGGAACCAGCTGGGCTGCGCTGTCGCTGGGTACGATGGTGGCGAGAGAAAAAGAAAAGAGTTGATAGCGTGACCGTGGAAGGAGGGTGACGGGTTCTCGAGAAGGGCCAGACTGGATCCAGTGGGAACCTGTTACCAAGTTTCAACGGGTCGTGTACGAGTACAAACCACGATGAATGCCTTCTTCGATCCCGAAATGCAATCCTCCGCCTTTCACTCCATCCTGTTCACTATTATCGTCGCTTCCGAAAGCTTGCACGTCCACAAAGAAGCAACAGGCATAAAAGCGGTTTCTGGTGTTGTAAACGGACCTCGTCTACTCTTCCAGACAGCTTGTTTCTGGTCTTCTTCGACAATTATGTACCGCTTTGATTCAACGGGTCCGGTGGAAGAGTCCCTGAAGGAAGTCGCCGCTTTTCTGAACGATTGGGTGCTCAAATGGGAAAAAAGGGTCAGTTTTGAGCTTGGGTCACAGCTCGATGTCATGTGGTCTGAGGTTTGCAGCGTGAGGGCTACGCTCAAGTAAGTCGTTCGGCAGATGTAGAGGTGGGAGGAGCTAATTGGCAGTCACAATTGAAGTGAATTTTTTGAGCCAGACTCAGAGTCAGGAGCCCCAACGTCACCAATCGAACCCGAACGATGGCAGCAAGAACAAATCTCGTTTTCGCATTCATCATCATCAGCCAATTTATCAAGCCCGCAACCTCAAGCGAACTCAGTGCAACAATCGTCGCCTCCGAGCAGATTAGAGAGGCTTCCGATGGAAGTTTTACAACATATCTTCGATGAAGTCGTGATGGAATACAGTGAGGACACAGTCGCGCTATTGTGTTTATCCAAGCCGTTGTATCGGGTGGTACATGTCCTCTTCGTTCAGTCGGGCAATTGACTTATACCAGAACTTCATAGGTCCAACGAGCACTATATCACACTCCACCAACTCTACGCAGCCTGAACGACGTCCTTTCCTTACAACGAGCATTACAGAAGCGCCCTGAGATCGCCACATTTGTTCGACACCTTCGATATGCGATAAATCCCCCGGAACTAGAAATGCACCAACGCCTTTTCATTCTCATGGTTCTTTCGAAGTGCACTTGTTTGTGTACCTTGACTATTTTTGCCGACCTGCCTGAGATCTTCCACCTTCTACCAAGTTTTGATGACCACTCGCTCCTGACGGAGCCAGAAGCTGTTAACGATATCAGATTACACCTTCCAGAGCTCGTCCGATGCATGGATCGACTGAAAACGATCAATATTTTTGAGGAATGGCGCCGTGGTGACCTTCTGACGCCTGTGACCCAGATTTGGGTTTCACAACCTGCCGAAAATTATGAGTTCATACGCGAAGACTACTTACCAGGCTCAAGGGAGTACTGGGATCCGATCGAGACACCTATCCGCGCTCCCGTAGAACTCGTTTTCCCTAGGACTCTTCGAAATTTGCGTGTACGAGCTAAGCGTTCGGACCGTCAGGCTGCATTTATGCTTCAAGTCCTAACTAATACCATCCGGCAACAACGAACCTCTTCCGCTCTCTGAGGCTTTTGGAACTTTTCAATCTTCGACGACAACCACTCGATGCCTACGTTTACCTCAATTTTCCGACATTGCAAGGGGACGTTGGAAGTTGTACGACTCTCCCTCTTAGATGAATATTTGGTGGCGGCCGATGAATCCGATCAAGTTCCCTTCCGCCTAACCAATATCTTCTATGAAATCGTTGCACAACTTCACTCTCTGCAAGTTCTTGAACTCCGCCTGTTCCCTTTGGACGGTTGGAGTTTTCCGTGTACTGGGCCGTTCGTCCCAACATTCGAGAATTAGCCCTTCAAGCTTGCTTTGGAAATGGAGCCCTCCCCGACATTTTGTACGACACGGCAGCTCGCTTCGTAGATACCTTGGATGTGCTATATCTGAGAGATGGAGTGTTTGAAGACTGGACTGAGAACGAGGAAGAATACCAGGGAATATTGCGGCTCGCGAGGAAACTACAGAACGTAGGTATAAAGCTTGATGTTGGTGATTTATTTAGAGCGGAGGATTTGGTCGTTTGATACGGAAAGATGAGAAATTGTTCATTCATTGGTTCATTGGAGATGCAGTAGTAGCTGGAGCTAATGTGGAGAGGTTGAAGAAACTGGCGGCCGATGCCAGTATGACAAGTTTCTCCGAAATTGCGTTCTTTGTACCTTGGAAGTGGGATAAACCTCATCGATCCCTGGCACCATGAGGGCCTACCAGAATTCTGGACCACCAATATTTTGCACCTGTCTTTGTTCATCATGCCTGTTGCGGGAAGAGGGTGACCTTTTCGCTACTAAGCACTCATGAGAACTTTTATCTTTATCTTCACTACGCTTCTATCCAACTGACAGTCTTTTTTCGCTTCGCTCTCCCGCCTCCAATTACATGCAGCGGCCATCCAGTCGTCCAGCCCTGTCAGTTATGACGCCGCTTTTCCTCCCCGTCTGTTGGATCTCCTGCTAACATCATGTCTTCTGTCCAGCGACTAGAGGCGAGCTCAAAGTTCTCTATGCAACCTTGCAACGCAGAACAACCCTCAACGTTCAAACGTCGCCGTATGGTCACATCGTTAACGCAGAGCAATGTGATCCTCTGCCCACCACCTCCTGCTGAACGTGCGTTTCACCCTAGGTAGCGTCATAAAAGTGAAAGGAAAGGAGAAGAAGTAGATTCTTCTCTAAGCCAGGCGGTTCTTCCTCCTTCCTTCACTGGCATTCGCCTGCGATCGTCAACCTCTTCCCGAATACTTTGGACGACCGCACCGCTGCTGATACGAAGAGAGCACTCTTCCCTCTTGTTTCGTGTTCGCTTTCTCGATGAGTAGATGGTATTCCTCCCTGTTTTTTATCAAGAAGCTTCTATTCCGAATCCACTTGCTCTTCTCTCCCATGCTCCTGCTCAACTCCTCCTGACCAACATTCATCTCTATTTCAAATTCTGGAGGTCGGCTCCATCGATTGCATTAAATCTCCGTCCATAGCCCAGAATAATCCGCAAGCATGATAGTGACCCCTGACTGTTGGGTCGGGAGTGTTGACTTTGACATCGGTGCTTTCACCACCCTCAGTATGCCAATTCTGGACGTTAGGCATGGCATTCAACCTTGCATTGGTTGGATGACAATCTCAAACTACATTTTAGCAATATGGTCAGATTCTGATATCTTATTCTGTATGCAGACGTGCCTCCATTTTTTGCACTTTCCAAAACAACGATTGCTGAGACTTGCGAAAATCGTGCAGCAAAGCTCCACGCTCATATGACGGTTTGAAGCCATCACATTGTAATAAGACTGTTCAGACTGACATAAGAAATGAGGTGGAAACCCACTCTTTACATGGTTCTTCTTTCCAACCTATGCCGAAGTATCCCACTTCATTTTCGCAAGAAGTTCCAAACCTCCCCGAGAACCCTTGTGCCTGTCACAGAATGAGAGTTGCGTCCGTGCCAATTGAGAGCAATTGGAAGGATGTCGTTGATGCACATAGAATCATAATTGGAACTGGCCTTTTCAGGCGGAGCTCGACAACTACGTGGTTTCGGCCATGCGAACTTCATTTGCCATCCCACAGTCTAGAGGATCAAGCTACGTGACTGACCTGGGGTTGTTGCTTGACATATCAGTTGGTCTGGTCTGGAGTCCAAATCACGATGAACGATCCCCAAAAGAAAAATGGGGCCTATTGCCGCCATACCTTTCACGAAGTGAAAACTTGTTACCAGTTCGTGAGACTTGATTACCTTACGCAAGAAGTTCCAAACCTCCCTGAAAATCCTTGTGTCTGTCACAGAATGAGAGTTGCGTCCGTGCCAATTGAGAGCAATTGGAAGGATGTCGTTCATGCACATAGAATCATAATTGGAACTGACCGTTTCAAGCCAAGCTCGACAACAACGTGGTTTCGGCCATGCGAACTTCATTTGCCATCCCAAAGTCTAGAGGATCAAACTAAGTGACTGACCTGGGGTTGTTGCTTGACATATCAGTTGGTCTGGTCAGGAGTCCAAATCACGATGAACGACCCCAAAAGAAAAATGGGGCCAATTGCCGCCATACCTTTCGCGAACTGAAAACTTGTTACTAGTTCGTGAGATGTGAGGACCTTACGCTTTCTTCGTAGGATCTCCTGTACAACCAGAAACAAGTGTTCGAGGAAAGCAGGTTGTCCCAGTTTGATTCGTATTTCACACACTCCACGTGACGGAGTCATGAGAGCGAAGACCTGAAAATATGGGCGAGGATTGAAGGCCACTTGTGGTTGTAAAAACTTGGGAAACGGCAGTGGATTTGAGTCGAGGATGGCTGCGAATCTATCGTCTTTTGAGTTGGAGGCCGGGTTGCTAGAAATGAGACGTATTTCCTGGGGGCAGCGGTTATTGATGAAGGTCCCCACTCTTGGTGTATCAGGGGATCGGTTGGCTGTCGAAGGCAAATACGATGAACAACTGTTCGCGATAGTGTTGTACAACTGTACTTGCCAGTAGGACGAAGGTCATTCCCCCAGATCTTGACATTTGACGCGTACAATTCGACTGAAAAAATGTTAATCGTGCGCTTCCGCTGAATGTTAACTGACCGTTGTCTATTTGAATCGTCAGAGGACTAGGCCGTCGCTGGGTACGAGCGAAGAAAAGCAATCAGATCCTCCGCCAATTGCATCGTGCGTTCCAGTCTAAGAGTTCTCCTCGTTAGCGTTGGCTTATTGTTTAACAAACATATCGCTCGACCACATCTTAAACCACTGCCTGACCCTAAAACGGCACCTTGATACTCTCAGGAAGAGATCCAGAGCCCTCAAAAAGTGGTCTTGAAATGTCACTTCCACATTCTTGTGGGGTTAAGGCCATGGTAGCCGGTGAAGCAACTGGCTGATGCGACCGCTACGACTCATAGCTATTGCATCCTCGCTCCACACATGGATCAAGGATTGTTTACGACTTCTTTGGATCGTAAGGATGCGGGAACGGGAAGCGGGGTGAGGAAAGAATGTAACGTATTCGTTGAGGAGATAAACGGGTCAGGTTCAGAAGATTGGTGATGTGGTCCATCTGGAATATTGCTACTACCAGCGAGTTAACGGCTTGATGGAGCATATAAAATGGATGAGGAGAGGAAGTGGCGATGTACTTTTTTGAAACAGGATCATCTCAATGTGTATACGAAGCGAACTTGAGTCCTTGTGCAGGGTTTGCGAAATCGAAAGAAAGTGCTCCGAATAGTGAAGCACTCGAAATCAAGCCATTGATGTTTAGTGTAACCAATGTAGCACGAAGTGCGGAAGAAGGCTAAAATGAAGGAGGAGCGCCGTTTCTGTCAGTTCTGCATCCTCGTCGACATTGTTCATTTCGTCCTTTAGTATCTAGAATGCATTGGACAGAAAGCGCTGTTTCTTGGTATTATCCAAGTCCAAGCAACTCGAATCTTCATTGCGTTCCACTTTCTCCAAGGCGTCTGCAGCACACTTACTATGCGACAGGGATTACTGGTCGACCCACGAACCTCATCTCCAAAGCACTGTTAGTCTCAGACCAAGTCCAGTATACTGCTACTGTTGATGCACGTTGATGACGCAAATGGAACCCACGTCCCTGTTGGAACGACCGGGACCTCCACCTGCGACCGTGTGTTCACCCAGGCACGAAGCGACGCCACCCTGTACCCAGTGCGTGACCCCTCCTGTCTGGCACTGCCACTCTCCCACTCCCCAGTTCTTTATTTTCTTTGGTCAGCTACTAACATGGGCATCATGGCACAGTGGACACCTTCCGCTACCCCGCCCTGCCGCTCCCCAACACCCCCCCGCCGTCCATCGCCCCCTCGCCGTCGAAACCGGGCCCCGGGAACACGCTCATCCCCTTCCTGACGCACGAGCAGCTCCTCCTCAACCCGCTGTACTCGTCGCTGTATTCGCAACTGGAGGGCGCGAAGACGCAGGTGGGGTTGTTGCAGGAGCTGAATGCGGAGTTGAGGAGGAAGCTGCCGGCTTCTTTGGGGGGTGGAAGGAGCGGGTGGGGAGTGGGGAATGTGGGTGGAGGTGGAGGTGGGAGTGGGAGTGGGTTGAGGGGAGGTAGTGGTGGGAATGGGAGTATCGGTGTGGGTGGAGAGGAAAGGAGTGGGGATGGGGAGGAAGGAGATATCGCGGTCGCTTTGGCAGCTGCTGCTGCCCTCCCACACTCTCACTCTCACACTCACTCTCATCCTCACACTCACTCTCAATGCAGGAGCATCCTCCTCTTCCTCAGTGACAGGGCTCATGCAACACCGCCATTCGTCCGACCTCCAACACCTCCAGCCCTCACACCACCCATCCTCCTCACTGCATCCGCATCCACACACCCAAGACCTCGACACGACATTCCACCCCTTCCTCCTCCCCCCTCTCCTCCCACTCCCAACCTACCACCGCCTCCTCCCCCTCCCCCTCGCACCTCCACCACACCCCACCCACACCCAACGCACCACACGCCCACGCCACCCCCCAAGCGCGCGAAGTGTACACCCGCTCTTCATACCCCAACATCCTCTACTGGACGCGCGAAGACTACCGGCTGGCGAAGGACGGACACAAGCTGTCGCTCCAGCATGTCCTGCAGGGAGTGGATGGGGAGAGGGTGGGCGATTACGAGTACAATGGGATCCGGAAATCCACGCGGGACGTCATTCGCGACATCCTGCTTCCCACCCTCCCCCCTCCTGCTCCCCCTCCATCACCTCATCCGTCTTCTTCTTCTTCTTCGTCTGCCGCCGCCGCTGCTGCTGGTGCTGGCACTGCTGGGGGTACTGGTGCGGTTGGGACTGCGGCGAACAATGAGGCGACGATGGAAGAAGACGAGAAGCCGATACGCTGGAAACGGTTCAGCGAAGAGAAGCGGGGCGAGGCCACGCGCGCGTTGGAGGACGCCTGGCCCCTCTTGAGGCTCTGTGAAGGGAGCTGGAAGGCGCAGCAGCTCATCATTTCTGTCCTCGATAATCGCGCGGGCGATCGGACGAGGAAGAAGAGGCCCGAACATAGGAGGTATAAGGTGGGTGCTTTTTTTTGGCGATTTTTGTTGTGTTTTTTTTGTTTGTGGGTGGTGGGTGTCGGTGTCGGTGTTGGAGAATGGGAGGTGGAGGTCGTCTGCTAAAAGTGCGACGATGCGATGAACTGCGGTCCAGGTTTACTTTGTCTTTCAAAGCGAGGATGCCGTCTTCTTGGTTGAGAAAGGGTCGAAAAGTGCACATGAAGTGCGTCGAAAGAGCATTCAATATTTTCAAGTGCGACTTAGAGTACATCCTTTCGTGTGCGCGTTTATCCCTTGGAAAGCGTAACATCATTCCTTTGTCTCTTAGTCTCTCAACCAAACCTGACTAACAACTGCTCATTAATGACTGTCGGCGACCAGAGAGCAGAAGCGAAAAAGCGTAAAGAGAGGAGAGAAGCCGAAAAATCGGCTACCTCCCACCTCCAACC
>MU271240.1:14533-32573 GCA_021432655.1 Atractiella rhizophila | reverse complement strand
CAAAGCATCTTCGTGCCATACGTAAGATTGAGCATTCGCATCCTCCGGTCGCTCTGGTGGCGAAAGCGGCGTGATGAATGCCTGCAAACGAAAATTGTCGACGAAGCAAACCGATTCCGTAGATTGCAATTCTAGGGAGTCCATACTAACAGATTATTGCTATGTCAAGTCGATGATCAGTTAGGGGAGCAAAGTAGGGTATCTTAAATACTTGTGTGAATCGTTTAGTGAAAAGGTACACAAGGTCAAAGAAACTACCAGGTGGAGGGAACGAGAAAAAGGGACCTTGATAAATGTACTCGGAGGATAAGCCCCAGACTGTGAACAACAAAGAGAGGGAACATCTTTCATGAAATGTTCACAACAGTTGAAGGGACAACGCCTGTGACAAAGGTGCACCTCATGGAGGGCGCGCACTACAGGCTGAGGGATATAAATGGGAGGTGTCCTCTTGAGACTACCTCCAGATAACTTGATCTTTGTTTTCACAACATTGCTCTGATATCCTCCGATGGCCGACAAACCTGTCCTTGATTTGTGTGAACCGCAAGAGCATTTCGTCATCCTGGAAAGATGTTTGATGACGAGACTCGCTTCTCTAAATCACGGGCTTCAGCAGCAGGCGGAGCGACTGATAAAGGCAAAGTCGACTCGCAACTGCTTTCCGTTCCAAGTCTAAGCCAATCTCGAGCTTTTCTTCGAAAGGGAGCGAAAATATGGCTAAAACGCTGAAGCCGAGTGTAGTGAAGTTCCTCAAACTCGATTGGTGGAAACAGGAACATCACGACACGATCACGGCTAAATCGTTCCGAATAAAGGACTTTCTCGCATTCTTGAGGAAGGAGGTCAACGTTTCGGACATCGCAGAGGAGAAAAAAGATGTCGATGCGAAACGAGCGACCGCGGTGGAAAAAGCTGTTGGGGAGAAAGAACCTATTGAGGAGCAGGAAGCAATCCAAGAGCACGAAGCTACGGCCAAGAAGGCATCCAAAGAACCGTACAAGAAAGCATTGAAAGACCTGTTGTTCCCCATACCGAACGCAAAACCGACCAGGTTATCCGAGAAATCAAAATGTGTCGTGAGTTTTGCTCACAATTTGCGAACAGCCACCAGCCAAAGGAACACCTTGCACGTTAGTCGCGACATCCTCGCATCCGTTTTGCCAAGCTTTGGGCAAAATAATTTGCGCACTCCAGCCAGTTCGAACTAGATACCAACTGAACGAAACCAAATTGACGGGGATGCTGGAATGCAGATCAGAAGTTCATCGTCCGACAGACGATAAAGGACATTCTAGTGCGTATATTAACAGATAGCGATACCGCATCTAACAACTGCTCTGAAATAGCGCGAGTTGACAATGTCATTGGTTTTTTCGCCGAGGAGCTCCTGGAAGTCATGATTGGAAATTCAAAACTAGCCTTGAAAGTGAGTGGCGCGAGTAACATCACTGTTTCTTTCGTGGAGGTGAAGGTGAGCACGGTGCCATTCTGAAGCTAAACCTGACGTCATGGCTAGAAAAAAGGTGTTGTCACGGAGCAATCCTTCCAGGACGTACAGGACCTGTGCGAAGTGTGGGAAAAGAAGAGTGTTGCACGACGAAACAAGGCCAATACCTGGAAGGAGGTAACACCGCGTGAAAAACGCGCTGTATTACGTTTACCCCCAGATTCTCAACTACATGGAGCAGTATATAACGCGACTAAGTGAGAGCTGACAAGGCTCGTTTAGCGGCGGTGAGTTCGAAATAATGGGTTCTAAAACATGTTTGCATAGTATAAGAAAAGGAACATAGAAGCATAAGTAACAATGAAGTATGCGTACCTAAAACACCCAAAGAGTCCGTGAGGGCTAACAGAGAGCGGACAAGGCTGTTGGCGCAGCCCCTCTTTGAGTGTTCTAGTACGATAAAATACCTCGAACTCGGAAAGGGAGATGAAATGTGACCTCACACACAGCACTAGCTATACCTCAATACAGGCAAGCTCAGAGAAGATGGTGGTTGTGTGTGAGGGAGAGAAACGAGGTCACGGAACCAAGACTGCGACAAAAGAAAATGACTCATAAAGTACGAAGAATGTTCATCTATGTTATTCGTATTACACAGTATTAGACACCTTTCGGGGTTTTTGACAGACCACGAATCCATAACATTAATCTACGTGGTCAAAGACATGGTATTCCAGAACGGAGGTGAAGTGGATCCCCAGAGTTTATTAGAGTTCAGTTCCTTAAAGCGAGGTGAGATTTTGCTCTTGCTTTTTCTAACTAGCTGGCTCTGGCTTTGAAGGCCAAGGGCACGAACAACCAAGGTCATTGCAGTAAGCAAAGAATTAGAATGACAATATCTTCCCGACTGTGTATAGAGCTGAATCAGTGACTGCCTTGCAATGCAAACTCTTTTAAATAGCGTATCATCCCTCAAACAATTTGACATGCCAATGATGATCAACGCAGGGAATTTCTTAGCCCAATCCATGTTCCTCCTTAATCAGCTTTAATTTGTCCTTGAAAGTACATTGAAACGGGTTAGAAGCCTTCAAGTACTCCCCACATATAATTGATGCATGACCAAGGAATGTCATAATCACATCGCCGAAAGATTGATACTTGAAGGTCCTCGCACTGTCAACCAAAGATCATCCAAGGTTAACCAAAGCAGTTTTGTAGCTAACTAACAATAACTACGATGGACTGATCAACGTATTGATGTTACGACGGATCAGAGAAGGAAGAACACCCCACATGCCCGCTTCTCGGAAAGGAAGATGCTTACAAGTGTGCAAGAGTGTAAAGAAGTCAAATGCCTTAGCTCTTATAGCCCCAGATTAACATGATCAAAAAATATCACACCGTCTTGGCCTAGACTCCTCTCTTCCTCCGGTCGAATTGGCGAAAGAAGGAGAAAGATCGCACAATGAGTGCTCAAACAATTTCGTTGATTTGGTTGTCGCGTCTCTATTTGAAATGCAACTGACCACCTCAACAACTCCAATCTCTCCTGTGATTACTGCCCGTTCCTAAAGCCAGTCTGCAGGTGTTGTGCGCCGCACGCATATTCACAGCAAACCTGTCCCCCACCAATTGACGGCTCTCCCTCCTCTTCTAGTTCCTTTCCTGTTTCATCATAAACCCTCGTAAATCAGAACAAAGGGAAGAGAAGGCGAGAATTAACGGAGCGGAGACACAGAACGGGATCTTTCGTGCCCCACTGGCTGCAAATGGGAGGGGAGGCTTTCAGACCCATTCTTCAGCAGCTGGCAGGAATGTAAAGACGTAAGACAGCAGATCTATTAGACAGTTTGAGGTTGCGGCCATTCGGCCCATTCCTAGTCATTTGCTATTTGCCGACTGGGGAGAAGTAGTACAATGCGATGGTAACATTTATGTACTCATTTGTCTGTATCACCCATATTTCCCTCCGTCCATCCCACGTCCTTGCGTTCCATCTCCTCGAATGGCCCTTATTGATACAAGGGAGTTCAAACTCGTTTTCTGTTCGCGTTGCTGTGAAGGGAAAGCCAGTCTGACCTCTGCACATTATATTTCATTCTTGCACCGTCTGGTTTCCAAATTGGCACTTGTGTCGCAAGAGACCATATGACCCCATAAGGAAACAGCTGGGCTGCGCTGTCGCTGGGTACGATGGTGGCGAGAGAAAAAGAAAAGAGTTGATAGCGTGACCGTGGCAGGAGGGTCGAATTCTCGAGAAGGGCCAGACTGGATCCAGTGGGAACCTGTTACCAAGTTTCAACGGGTCGTGTACGAGTACAAACCACGATGAATGCCTTCTTCGATCCCGAAATGCAATCCTCCGCCTTTCACTCCATCCTGTTCACTATTATCGTCGCTTCCGAAAGCTTGCACGTCCACAAAGAAGCAACAGGCATAAAAGCGGTTTCTGGTGTTGTAAACGGACCTCGTCTACCCTTCGAGACAGCTTGTTTCTGGTCTTCTTCGACAATTATGTACCGCTTTGATTCAACGGGTCCGGTGGAAGAGTCCCTGCAGGAAGTCGCCGCTTTTCTGAACGATTGGGTGCTCAAATGGGAAAAAAGGGTCAGTTTTGAGCTTGGGTCACAGCTCGATGTCATGTGGTCTGAGGTTTGCAGCGTGAGGGCTACGCTCAAGTAAGTCGTTCGGCAGATGTAGAGGTGGGAGGAGCTAATTGGAGTCACAATTGAAGTGAATTTTTTGAGCCAGACTCAGAGTCAGGAGCCCCAACGTCACCAATCGAACCCGAACGATGGCAGCAAGAACAAATCTCGTTTTCGCATTCATCATCATCAGCCAATTTATCAAGCCCGCAACCTCAAGCGAACTCAGTGCAACAATCGTCGCCTCCGAGCAGATTAGAGAGGCTTCCGATGGAAGTTTTACAACATATCTTCGATGAAGTCGTGATGGAATACAGTGAGGACACAGTCGCGCTATTGTGTTTATCCAAGCCGTTGTCTCGGGTGGTACATGTCCTCTTCGTTCAGTCGGGCAATTGACTTATACCAGAACTTCATAGGTCCAACGAGCACTATATCACACTCCACCAACTCTACGCAGCCTGAACGACGTCCTTTCCTTACAACGAGCATTACAGAAGCGCCCTGAGATCGCCACATTTGTTCGACACCTTCGATATGCGATAAATCCCCCGGAACTAGAAATGCACCAACGCCTTTTCATTCTCATGGTTCTTTCGAAGTGCACTTGTTTGTGTACCTTGACTATTTTTGCCGACCTGCCTGAGATCTTCCACCTTCTACCAAGTTTTGATGACCACTCGCTCCTGACGGAGCCAGAAGCTGTTAACGATATCAGATTACACCTTCCAGAGCTCGTCCGATGCATGGATCGACTGAAAACGATCAATATTTTTGAGGAATGGCGCCGTGGTGACCTTCTGACGCCTGTGACCCAGATTTGGGTTTCACAACCTGCCGAAAATTATGAGTTCATACGCGAAGACTACTTACCAGGCTCAAGGGAGTACTGGGATCCGATCGAGACACCTATACGCGCTCCCGTAGAACTCGTTTTCCCTAGGACTCTTCGAAATTTGCGTGTACGAGCTAAGCGTTCGGACCGTCAGGCTGCATTTATGCTTCAAGTCCTAACTAATACCATCCGGCAAAACGAACCTCTTCCGCCTCTGAGGCTTTTGGAACTTTTCATCTTCGAACAACCACTCGATGCCTACGTTTACCCAATTTTCCGACATTGCAAGGGGACGTTGGAAGTTGTACGACTCTCCCTCTTAGATGAATATTTGGTGGCGGCCGATGAATCCGATCAAGTTCCCTTCCGCTTAACCAATATCTTCTATGAAATCGTTGCACAACTTCACTCTCTGCAAGTTCTTGAACTCCGCCTGTTCCCTTTGGACGGTTGGAGTTTTCCGTGTACTGGGCCGTTCGTCCCCAACATTCGAGAATTAGCCCTTCAAGCTTGCTTTGGAAATGGAGCCCTCCCCGACATTTTGTACGACACGGCAGCTCGCTTCGTAGATATCTTGGATGTGCTATATCTGAGAGATGGAGTGTTTGAAGACTGGACTGAGAACGAGGAAGAATACCAGGGAATATTGCGGCTCGCGAGGAAACTACAGAACGTAGGTATAAAGCTTGATGTTGGTGATTTATTTAGAGCGGAGGATTTGGTCGTTTGATACGGAAAGATGAGAAATTGTTCATTCATTGGTTCATTGGAGATGCAGTAGTAGCTGGAGCTAATGTGGAGAGGTTGAAGAAACTGGCGGCCGATGCCAGTATGACAAGTTTCTCCGAAATTGCGTTCTTTGTACCTTGGAAGTGGGATAAACCTCATCGATCCCTGGCACCATGAGGGCCTACCAGAATTCTGGACCACCAATATTTTGCACCTGTCTTTGTTCATCATGCCTGTTGCGGGAAGAGGGTGACCTTTTCGCTACTAAGCACTCATGAGAACTTTTATCTTTATCTTCACTACGCTTCTATCCAACTGACAGTCTTTCTCGCTCTCCCGCCTCCAATTACATGCAGCGGCCATCCAGTAGTCTAGCCCTGTCAGTTATCATACCGCTTTTCCTCCCCCGCCCTGTGGGACCTCCTGCTACTAGTATCACGTCTTCTGTCCAGCGACTAGAGGCGAGCTCAAAGTTCTCTATGCACCCTTGCAACGCAGAACTATCTCAACGTTCAAGCGTCGGCGCATGGTCACATGTAGCGCAGGGTAATGTGATCCTTCCCACCTCCTGATGAACGTCCGTTTCACCCTGCGTCATAAAAGTGAAAGGAAAGGAGGAAAAATAGATTCTTCTCTGAGCCATGCAATTCTTCCTCCTTCCTTCACTAGCATTCGCCCTGGCGCCTGAATCGCCACTATCAATCCAAAACTAAAGTGCGATGGTCCACCTCTTCCAGAATAATTTGGACTACCGCACCGCGCTGATGCGAAGAGAGCACTCCTTCTTCCTTCTTCTTTCGTGTTTTAGAATCCCGGCTCCGCTTACGAAGGCATCGGAGAGCAGCTTTATGCTATTATTGACAGGAAGACGACTTGGCCTTCCAGCTCGCCTACCAAATCAGCAACCTAAATGGGTTTCCCAAGGGCTTAAAAATTTTGGATATCTATGACGTCAAATCAGAGGCAGAAGTGCAGCGCAAGTGAGTTTGTAGCCATAGGATTATGAATCTGATATCTTATTCTTTTATGCAGACATGCCTCCATCTTTGTTGCACTCTGCAAAGAACAATTGCTGAGACTTGCGAAAATTGTGCAGCAAAGCTCCACGCTCATATGATGGTTGAAGCCATCATATCGTAGTAAGACAGCTCAAACCGGCATAAGCAAATGCGGTGGGAATCCCATCATTACATGGTTCATTCTTTCCAACCTATGCCGAAGGATCCCACTTCATTTTCGCAAGAAGTTCCAAACCTCCCTGAAAATCCTTGTGTCTGTCACAGAATGAGAGTTGCGTCCGTGCCAATCGAGAGCAATTGGAAGGATGTCGTTCATGCCCATAGAATCATAATTGGAACTGGCCTTTCAGGCGGAGCTCGACAACTACGTGGTTTCAGCCATGCGAACTTCATTTGCCATCCCAAAGTCTAGAGGATCAAACTAAGTGACTGACCTGGGGTTGTTGCTTGACATATCAGTTGGTCTGGTCAGGAGTCCAAATCACGATGAACGATCCCCAAAAGAAAAATGGCGCCAATTGCCGCCATACCTTTCGCGAACTGAAAACTTGTTACCAGTTCGTGAGACGTGAGGACCTTACGTTTTCTTCGTAGGATCTCTCGAGGAAACAGATCGTCCAGTTTGATTCGAGTATTTCACACACTCCACGTGACGGAGAACATTTTGTTCATGAGAGCGAAGCACACTTCTGGTTGTACAAACACGGGAAAAAGATTGACGATTTTGAATTCAAGATGGCTGCGAATCTATCCTCTTTTGGGTTGGAGGCCGGTTGCTCAAGAATGTGTTCAGAAATGAGACATATTTTCGTGCGATTTTGGTGGCATCGTTTAGAGATGAAGACTCCCACTCTTGTGGTATCAGGGAATCGGTTGGCTGCAGAAAGCAAATACGATGAACAAGACTATTGCAAACAGTTAAGCAAATATACTCGCCAGTAGGCGAAGGTCACCCCAGATCTTGACACTTGCGGCGCAGTAACATTTTTCAGTCGACATTGTGCGCCGCAACTGACCGTTGTCTATTTGAATCGTCAGAGGACTCGGCCCTCGCTAGGTACGTGTAGGGAAGGAAAGCAATCAGATCCTCCACCAATTGCATCGTTCGTTCCAGTCTAAGATTTCTCCTCATTAGCGTCGCCTTGTGGTTAACAAACATATCGCTCGACCACATCCCAAACCACTATCTGACCCTAAAACAGCACCTCGATACTTTTAGGAACAGATCCAGACCTCTCGAAGTCGTTATGATAAGTTAATTCGATATTCTTGTCGGTTTGACTGCTCCTTACATGAGACCGAGATTGTTTGTGTCTTTGGATCGTCAGCGGGAACGGGAAGTGGGGTGAGGAATTGAGGAATTGAGGAGATAAACGGGTTCAGGTTCAGAAGATTGTCGTGATGTGATGTCCATCTGGAATATTGCTGCTACGAATAAGTTAACGGCTCGATGGAATGTGCTCCAAATAATGAAGCACTCGAAATCAAGCCATTGATGTTTAGTGTAACCAATGTAGCACGAAGTGCGGAAGAAGGCTAAAATGAAGGAGGAGCGCCGTTTCTGTCCGTTCTGCATCCTCGTCGACATTGTTCATTTCGTCCTTTAGTATCTTGAAAGCACTGGCAGGAATGAAAACGCTGTTTCTTGGTATCATCCAAGTCCAACCAACATGAATTCCCATTGCATCCACCGCTCCAACTTCTCCATGGCGAGAGATTACTGATCTACCCACGAACCTCATCTCCATTCACATTAAAAGCACTGCTAGTCTCAGACCAACAGACCAAATCCAGTTATTGCTACTGTTGATGCACGCTGATGACGCAAAATGGAACCCACGTCCCTGTTGGAACGACCGGGACCTCCACCTGCGACCGTGTGTTCACCCAGGCACGAAGCGACGCCACCCTGTACCCAGTGCGTGACCCCTCCTCTCTGGCACTGCCTCGCTCCTCCCACTCCCACTCCAGTCTTTCTTTGGTCAGCTACTAACATGCACATCATGGCACAGTGGACACCTTCCGCTACCCCGCCCTGCCGCTCCCCCAACACCCCCACCCGCCGTCCATCGCCCCCTCGCCGTCGAAACCGGGCCCCGGGAACACGCTCATCCCGTTCCTGACGCACGAGCAGCTCCTCCTCAACCCGCTGTACTCGTCGCTGTATTCGCAGCTGGAGGGCGCGAAGACGCAGGTGGGGTTGTTGCAGGAGCTGAATGCGGAGCTGAGGAGGAAGCTGCCGGCGTCTTTGGGCGTGGAAGGGGCGGCGGGGAATGCGAATGCGAATGTGGGTGGAGGTGGGAGTGGGAGTGGGTTGAGGGGAAGTGGTGGTGGGAATGGGAGTATCGGTGAGGAACGGAGTGGGGATGGGGAGGAAGGAGATATCGCGGTCGCTTTAGCAGCTGCTGCTGCCCTCCCACACTCCCACTCTCACCCTCATCCTCACTCTCATCCTCACACTCACAATGCAGGAGCATCCTCCTCTTCCTCAGTGACAGGGCTCATGCAACACCGCCATTCGTCCGACCTCCAACACCTCCAGCCCTCACACCACCCATCCTCCTCACTGCATCCGCATCCACACACCCAAGACCTCGACACGACATTCCACCCCTTCCTCCTCCCCACCCTCTCCTCCCACTCCCAACCTACCACCGCCCTCCCCCTCGCCCTCCACCACACCCCCCCCCACACCCAACGCACCACACGCCCACGCCCACCCCGCAAGCGCGCGAAGTGTACACCCGCTCCTCATACCCCAACATCCTCTACTGGACGCGCGAAGACTACCGGCTGGCGAAGGACGGACACAAGCTGTCGCTCCAGCATGTCCTGCAGGGAGTGGATGGGGAGAGGGTGGGCGATTACGAGTACAATGGGATCCGGAAGTCGACGCGGGACGTCATTCGCGACATCCTGCTCCCCACCCTCCCCCCTCCTCCTCCCCCATCACCTCATCCTTCTTCTTCTTCTTCTTCGGCCGCTGCTGCTGCTGCTGGTGCTGCTGGCACTGCTGGTGCGGTTGGGACTGCGGCGAACAATGAGGCGACGATGGAAGAAGACGAGAAGCCGATACGCTGGAAACGGTTCAGCGAAGAGAAGCGGGGCGAGGCCACGCGCGCGTTGGAGGACGCGTGGCCCCTCTTGAGGCTCTGTGAAGGGAGCTGGAAGGCGCAGCAGCTCATCATTTCGGTTCTGGATAATCGTGCGGGCGATCGGACGCGGAAGAAGAGGCCCGAACATAGGAGGTATAAGGTGTGTGCTTTTTTTTGATCTTTTTGTTGTGTTTTTTGTTTGTTGGTGATGGTGTTGTTGTTGGGGAATGGCAGCTGGGAGCTCGTCTTAGGAGGACGGTCGTCTGCGTAAAAAGTGCGACGATGCGATGAACTGCATTTCAATTTACTTTGTTTTTCGAGTGCGGAGGAATTCCATCGTTGTAGTTGAGGGAAAGGCCGAAATGCGCACATAAGTGCGTCGAAAGAGCATTCAATATTTTAAAGCGCGATGAAAGTACATCCTTTCGTGAGCGCGTTTATCCCTTGGAAAGCGTCGTAACATCATCCTTTGTCTCTCTTAGTCTCTCAAGCCAAACCGAGCTCATCCCTGATCACTAATGACGGTCGGTGAACAGAGAGCAGAAGCCAAGAAACGCAAAGAGAGGAGGGAAGCCGAAAAATCGGCCACCTCCCACCTCCAACCCTCATCCGTCGATCCCTCCTCCTCTCTTAACCTCAACGGGAGCACGAACGGACCTGGCGACTGCGATGAGAACGGAGAGGGAGGGAGCGGCGGTGAGGGCGCGATGGACATGGAGATGCAGATGCAGATGCAGGGGCTGGAGATGGGATTGGATATGGGGTTGGACGTCGGCGTGGGAGTGGGAGGAGGAGAGGGGGTGGATGGTCACGGTCATGGTCATGGTGTGGAGAGTGGAATGGGAGAGGTGCCCCTCGATCCGGCGTTGGAGGAGGGAGGAGGTGGAACGGATATTAAGGTGTTTTCTCAGCCTGGAATGGCACCGGATGGAGATGGAGGCGGCGAGGGGAGGAGGAAGAGACGGAGAGTGGAGTGAACCTCCTTTTGGGTGATTTTGTTGGGCGAGAGGTACGCCGTTTCTTATTGATTTCGTTTTCTTTGGTGTCTTGTCAGCGTCCTGCGTCAACGCGCTTTCAAAATAATTTCGCCTGTTGTAATTATGTATATTGAAACAATTCGAATTCGACATCGTTCTCCATCGTACATTGTGGATCCACCAAATCGGCAAATCATTTTAAGCCGTCGTGGTCAGAGTGCAAGTATATCACCCTTTCTCTCTCTCGTCTCCATTTCTTTCTCTCCCCCAGTTTCAACAGTCGAACAAACATGCCTCTCTCCCTCGCCCTCATCGGATCCCACGGCCTCATCGCTACCCCTCTCCTCCGCTTCCTCGTCGCTCCCGCCAACCTTCCTCGCCTCCAAAATCTCAAGGTCTTCACGCGCTCTTCCTCCCTTCCCCCTGAGGTAGAGATTCCAAAAGAGGGCAAGGGGAAGGTAGAGATCGTGCAGGTGGACTATAAGGATGTCGGTGCGTTGGAGGAGCGATTGAAGGGGGTGGAGGTGATCGTTAATTGTATGGGTACGAAGGGGGATTGGGAAGCGAACAAGACGGCCCTCGTAGAAGCTGGTATGTTGTCCGGCTACCCTTCATTTTGGAGAAAGTATGAAGCTGATATTGAGGATGGATGATAGCCGCAAAGGCAGGGGTGAAAGTCTACATCCCGTCCGAGTTCGGGACGGACCATTTGTCCTTCTTTCGGCAAACGGGGATAACACACCCACTCTTTATCTCGAAACAGAAGCATATGCAGCATGCGAAGGAGCTCGGATTGCAGGTGCACGCGGTGTATATCGCGTTGATCATGGAAATGGCGTTCTCTAGATGGTTTGGTCCGTCCTTTCGTCCTTTCCTCCTCCCACATCTGAATGGACGACTGACGAAGTGTAACAGGCGTAGATACACAGAAGCGGAAGTGGTCGCTCGTTGGGACGGGCGAGGAGAGATGGGCTCTGACGTCCCTTGATGACGTTGGATTCTTCGTGCTGAGGGTGTGCGAGGTTGCTTTGGAAGAGGGAGGGAAGGAGAGGCTGGGAGAGCACGTGAGAGTCTATTCGGAGTGTCGGTTCGTCTGTTCACTCCAACGTGGATAAACCTGATATTGTAACCGAAGGACGTACAAAGAATACGCTGCGGTCT
Organism: Atractiella rhizophila; assembly: GCA_021432655.1. Taxonomy (NCBI): domain Eukaryota; kingdom Fungi; phylum Basidiomycota; class Atractiellomycetes; order Atractiellales; family Hoehnelomycetaceae; genus Atractiella; species Atractiella rhizophila. The sequence continues at coordinate 20,659 of MU271240.1, read as the reverse complement.
TTGAACGCTTCTCGGGAGATAAATTAGAGCTTGAATTCACGCCTGTTAAGGAGAAGAGGGACGAGTACGAGAGGATAAAACATACAATCCCTCCTCATTTGCTCGGGTCAGTCCTTGCTACTCACTCTGGCGAAATAGGAGCTTTCTGGGATTCATGAAAGAAATAGGCCGCTCATTAGAATCGCTGGTGGAGAAGGCATCTACGATCACCTTGGGTTGGGGGATAAGAACGAGATTCTGCTTAAAGGCACCGAGTGGAAAACGAGGGGTCTGGAAAATTACGCTGAGGAAACGAGAGGGAAGCCTTGGGACGGGGTTGATCCAAAATTTTAAGCTGGTGGTGTCGAATCCCGTCATGCACAATGTAGTAGTACTGATTGCAGGGGAAAGATTTACACACAATGTCATTATTTGTGCTCCGCTGCTCACCTCACGTATCCACTGTATCCGCAAATAATAACGAGTTTCCAATCCCCTTGGTTAGACCTTAGAGGCTCGATCTAATAACAAACCCCAGAAGGGAGTTCTGTATTTTCTTCTCACGTGATGTATCTACCTGATGGATTACCAGAAGTAAACCACCCTCGACCTCCGCTATCAATATATCACCTTTTTCATTCAGTTGAGCACACCAATTTGAAGATTTAATGTCGAATACTGCGGGAAACACATCGACTTCTCTACCTTCTCCCCCCTTGTCCTCGTTCCCGACCAATAGTCAACTAGGTATATCGCAAAACAAAATGACTTCCAAGTTCGAACATGTTGCGAGCCGCCACCAGCGCGCAAATTGGTCAAAGCAGCAAGCTGCCGCCGTGATGTTGGAAGACTTACGCCCAAAGATCACCAAGGTGGAGCTGCCACTCGAGCTCCTGCGATATCATGCAACAGAATGGAAGGATGAGGAGTCGATCAAAATTTTTATGCAGCATATGTACGGAGTGAGTAATTCGTACTTTTCTGAACCAAGTAGATGTTGATATGGTGGATATGATGTATCAGCATTTGTTCCCCAAGTCTCCAATTTCTCGATATTTCAAAGTCGATAAACGGGTGCAATTGTCAGATAATCCGACGAACACGGAATCCGTGAAGGTGGGCGGAATGATAATCTATTACAAAATCGATCCACCGACAGAGTCGTATTCGAATATTGCGCTGGTCTTCGAGTTTAAGGATCGGAAGGAGAGTACCGCTGCGGGAGGGAATATTCAGCTAGCTCGAGGGGCGGTCTACATGCTCGCAGGGAGACCACGAACATTTCTCTGGAGTCTATTGATCGATAAGTCTGGGCCTAACACGCAATACTGCTGGACCGTCTGTACCCGTGGTGGGCGCTTTCAGTCGAATGCGAAGGATCTAGAGGAGAACTTCGAAGATGTTGCACAGACCATCGCAGGCTTCGCGAAAGGGAGTGAGGAGGAAATCGGGTTTCTCGACATTTTCGATCACAAACCTGAGTGGCAGTTCAGCTGGGACCCTTTCCGTCAGCCTATTTCCAAGCAACCTGCTCGCACTGCATACTCTTCGCGTTCGTCACCATCCCAACCCGCGTCTCCAGCCAAGACATCAACAACATCGGCAGCCGGCCTGAGTGCACCATCTTCCACCTCCTTCTGTCCTGAACATTCGACGTGCCGTCCTCTGCACAAATTTATGCTGGACCTAGGTGGACGTTTGAAGGAGAACAAGTGGGATGTCGTCGGTGACGGGTTCTTTACAAACTGGGTGGAAGAGATACTATTTCGATCGTACTCTCTCACCGGGAGTGGCACGCAGGTATGGGCATGCGAGTTGGATGAAGGGAGGGAACGTTATGGAGTCATTAAACATATGTGGCTGTCGGAGGACCTGTTGGAGAGGTTGAAGCAGCACATCGAACTATTCAATTCTTGGCGGAGGGAGCGTTCGGATAAATTGGCAGTAAATGACGATCGTGCGAGAGCTTGTGCTTGGCTCGAACATGCTCCCCATGTCATCCTTTCTCAACCTCTCCTTTCCACCAGAAACATCCTTACCGCGACTGCTCTGTGGAAAGGCGGAAATGCTTCTGAGGTAATGAAGATGAATCGAATTCCCGTCCTGATTTTTCATTCGACGGTCGGCTTCCCACTTGCATCAGCGAAGTCTCTTGACGATGTCCTCGATACACTCAAAGGTGTCTTAAACCGTAAGTGCTGATGTTTTTCAGAACCTTGCTTGACGCTTCAATAGAATTGGCAACCTTGAATGATCACGATTTTGTTCATCGAGATGTTTCCTATGCGAACATCTTTATTCACGAATTTCAGCCAGGAAAGGACGCTGGACGTATTCCTGTGATCGGTTGGTTGAACGATTTTGACCTATCTGTGAACATGAACATGAAGTATGGTGGGCAAAATCAACATCATCCTATCTCAGTGAGTGGCTCGCTAGTCTTACTCTTCAGTGATTCTGAATGGACCTTTTCTAAGGGTACTTTGCCATTCCTATCACGATGCGCGCTTAAAGCGGCGATGAAGACGAATGATTCATACCGCCAGGAAATTATGGATGATGTCGAATCTCTTTTCTACTGCCTAGTCTACTTTTTCTGTCATTACGTCCCACAGACTGAAGGACAACGTGGACCCTTCGCGTTTCGGGATTGGAGCCGCATTCTTGACACCCCGACTGGGCAAAGGACTTACGGATCCATGTCAACAAATTCAGTTTTGTCTGTCCCACCTATCGAGCAAAAGGATCGCTATCCACTTCGACATTGGTTGGACCCGACCGCGGCACTCACATCCAAAGGCAATCTTCTTGAGAGATTACCCCCTGAACTGGAAATGACGGTTTTGCGCAATCTGTTCAATGATGAAATACTCGAGCTGCTGATACGCGGTGATCCTGAGAGTTGGAAGTGGGAGAAAGACAAGGAGCATGTTGTATCACTCCTTTGGGAAATCTCTCTTCCACTTCGATTGCGTTACCAACTCGTCAAAGTTGGGGATGGTTGGGAATCTTTGTTTCCCGCAGGCTGTGATCGGAAGGATGAAGTCAGGAATATTGTTCAGGCGATGATAGAAGCGTTGGAAGAGGGAAAGAAAAGATTCAATGGGAGTTCCAGTGATGAGTCTTTGTGTCTTCTAAAACCTTAACGAACTTGAGCAAGTTGTTGACATAGTTTTCTACAGGGTTTTATTGCAATTTCTTTCTTGTGGTGTTGTAGATAATGTAGCAAATTCATTTTCGCCAGACGTCCATAATTAGTAATGTAGTTATATGAGATTCTAGGTGGATATCTCTTCTGCCCTGTCTCTCTCTCGCTCAGTTTCCCTATCGAACAAGACATGCAACATACCTCTCTCCATCATCGGATGTCAAGGGCTCGTCGCCACCCCTCTCCGCCACCGCCTCCTCTCTCTGGCAACCCTTCCTCGCACTAAAGATCTTCACGCGCCCTTCCTCCGTGCACTCGAGCCGGAGATTCCTGAAGGGTGGAGGGGGAGGGTAGAGATCGTGCAGGTGTACTATATGTCAGTGCCTTGGTTGAGGTGGAGGTGTTCAGGCAATCGTTGATTGTATGCGCCTGTGGGTGCGGCCCTCATAAAAGCTGGTATGCCAGCCCTGTACTGTTCATTTTGTAGAAGCGTGAAGGTGATATTGAGGATGAAGGACAGCGCTAATAGCAGACGTAAAGGTATACATCTGTATGAATTCGAGACGGACCGTTTGTCCTTTATTCATCGAACGGGAATGCCACACTCGCTCTTTATTTCTACGCAGGAGCATGTCGAACCTGCGAAAGTTGCAGGTGTACGCGGCACATGCCGCGATGGTGGAGCTTTCTCTAGAACTCCTCCTACGCTGAAGCGAATACTGATGATGTTGGTTATAGGAGTGGATACGCAGAGACAATAAGTGGACGCTCATAGGGCGGGCGAAGTCTGGGCTCTGACTTCCCTCGACGACGTTGGATTCTTCGTACTGACGGTGTGCGAGATTGCTTCGGAGGAGGGAGGAACGAACGGGGAGGCCGGATGCGCATGTCAGAGTTTGTTATAAGTGTCTTCTCGCAGGCTGCATAAAGAACGGCTGAATGTTCGAATCCGGAGATAGCTTCGAGCTTCATTTCACGCCTGTTCAGGAGGAGAGATACGAGTATGAGAGAATAAAGCAAACGATTTCCCTCATTTCCTTGCCGCTCTGTATTGTACTATAGGAGCATTTTGGGATTTATGAGGAAATTTCCCGCTCAATAGAATCGCTAGTAGAGAGAGCATCTGCGATCACGTCGGGTCAGGGGATAAGATACTTAAGGGCGCGGGGTGGGAGACGAAGGGTATGGGAAGTTATGCAGAGGAAGTGAAAGGAAAACCGTGGGACGGGTTGATCCCAAATCCTGACCGTTATGCAGGGGAGAGATCCTGATTGCGAATGAGCTGATATCCCTTCTACACTGCTCCAAGGTTAAGATGAAAGGCTAATCGCGAAGCCGCCACACCAAAACGAGAAGCGTGACCTCTAACGCTCCCACTAATGCACTCAAAAGGAGCACGCTTCTTCCGCTTGTCCGAAAAGCGCGTCCCCAAATCATTCCGCTTGTCCAAGTGCCTCCTTTCGCTTCTCGATGCGGTTCTTTGGGCTTGTACACATCTGCGAGGTCGTGATTGGAATGAGAACGTCGAAGGAGGGAAATGACAAGGAGGACGAAGGAAATGATAATGTAACAGATGCCAACTGCCAGTGGGGTGCCATAAATGGAGGCGAATCAAACGGAGGAAGGGACATATCTCTCTTCCACTTCGATTGCGTTACCAACTCGTCAAAGTTGGGGATGGTTGGGAATCTTTGTTTCCCGCAGGCTGTGATCGGAAGGATGAAGTGAGGAAGATTGTTCAGACGATGATAGAAGCTTTGGAAGAGGGAAAGAAAAGATTCCAGTGATGAGTCTTTGTGTCTTCTAAAACCTTAAAGAACTTGAGCAAGTTGTTGACACAGTTTTCTTCAGGGTTCTTATTGCAATTTCTTTCTTTGTGGTGTTGTAGATAATGTAGCAAATTCATTTTCGCCAGACGCCATAATTAGTTATGTAGTTATATGAGATTCTAGGTGGATATCACTTCTTCCCTGTCTCTCTCTCGCTCAGTTTCCCTATCGAACAAGCCATGCAATGTACCTCTCTCCATCATCGGATGTCAAGGGCTCGTCGCCACCCCTCTCCGCCGCCGCCTCCTCTCTCTGACAACCCTTCCCCACACAAAAGATCTTCACGCGCCCTTCCTCCGTGCACTCGAGCTGGAGATTCCCGAAGGGTGGAGAGGGAGAGTAGAGAACGTGCATGTGTACTATAACGATGTCAGTGCCTTGGTTGAGGTATTGAAAGGTGTTCAGGCCATCGTTGATTGTATGCGCCTGTAGATGCGGCCCTCATAAAGCTGGTATGCCAGCCCTGTACTGTTCATTTTGTAGAAGCGTGAAGCTGATATTGAGGATGAAGGATAGCGCCAATAGCAGGTGTAAAGGTATACATCTGTCTGAATTCGAGACGGACCATTTGTCCTTTATTCATCGAACGGGAATGCCACACCCGCTCTTTATTTCGACACAGGAGCATGTCGAACATGCGAAGGTTGCAGGTGTACGCGGCACATACCGCGATGATGATGGAGCTTTCTCTAGATCTCCTCCTACGCTGAAGCGAATAATGATGATGTTGGTTATAGGAGTAGATACGCAGAGACAATAAGTAGACGCTCATAGGGTGGGCGAAGTCAGGTGGGCTCTGACTTCCCTCGACGACGTTGGATTCTTCGTACTGACGGTGTGCGAGATTGCTTCGGAGGGAGTAACGGAGAGGCCGGGTGCGCATGTGAGAGTTTGTTATAAGTGTCTTCTCGCAGGCCGCATAAAGAACGGGCTGAATGTTCGAATATTTCTCCGGAGATAACTTCGAGCTTCATTTCACGCCTGTTCAGGAGAAGAGAAATGAGTATGAGAGGATAAAGCATACGATTTCCCTCATTTCCTTGCCGCTCTGTCTTGTACTATAGGAGCATTTTGCGATTTATGAGGAAAATTTCCCGCTCAATAGAATCGCTAGTAGAGAGAGCATCTGCGATCACGTCGGGTCAGGGGATAAGATGCTTAAAGGCGCGG
>MU271240.1:0-13514 GCA_021432655.1 Atractiella rhizophila | reverse complement strand
CACGGGTCTGGCGGAAAAGTCCCTGAAGGAGGTTACTACTTTGCTAAAGACTGGGGTTCTCAAATGGGAAAAAACTGGTCAAATTTGAGAGTTCGAAGTCAGGGAGACAGCTGCACGACGTGTGGTCGGAGGTTTGTACCCCTGACTGATACGCTCAAGTAAGTCGTTCGGCAGATGTAGAGGTTTAGTGGAGCTAATTGCAGTCACAATTGAAGTGAATTTTTTGAGCCAGAGTCAGAGTCAGGAGCCCCAACGTCACCAATCGAACCCGAACGATGGCAGCAAGAACAAATCTCGTTTTCGCATTCATCATCACCAGCCAATTTATCAAGACCGCAACCTCAAGCGAACTCATTTCCAACCGTCCTCGTCTTCGAGCAGGTTAGAGAGGCTTCCGATAGAGGTTTTACAACATATCTTCGATGAAGTGGTGATGGAATACAATGAGGACACAGTCGCGCTATTGTGTTTTATCCAAGCCGTTGTATCGGGTGGTGCGTGTCCTCTCAGTTCAGCCAGGCAATTGACTCACACCAGAACTTCATAGGTCCAAAAAGCATTATATCACACTCCACCAACTCTACGCAGCCTAGACGACGTCCTCTCCTTACAACGAGCATTACAGAAGCGCTCTGAGATTGCCTCCTTTGTTCGACACCTTCGATATGCGATAAATCCCCCGGAACTAGAAATGCACCAACGCCTTTTCATTCTCATGGTTCTTTCGAAGTGCACTTGTTTAAGCACTTTGACTGTTTTTGCTGACCTGACTGAACTCTTCGACGGCCTACCTATTTTTGACGCCAACTCGCTCCTGACGCTCCTGACGGAGCCAGAAGCTGTCAACGATATCAGACTACATCTTCCCGAGCTCATCCGATGCATGGATAGAGTGAAAACGATCAATATTTTTGAGGAATGGCGCCGTGGTGACAGTCTGACGCCTGTGGCTGAGCTTTGGGTTTCACAACCTACCGAGAATTTTGAATTCACACGTGAAGATGACATACCACTTTCGAGGGATTTTTTGCCTTCGATTGAGACACCTATACACGCCCCTGTAGAACTCGTTTTCCCAAAGACTCTCCGGAACTTGCGCGTGAGAGCGGACGGATCTGAACGCCAGGCTGCGTTTATGCTTCAACTCCTAACCAATACACTCCAGCAAAGCAAACCACTTCCGCCTCTGCGACTTTTAGGGCTTCTCCTATTCGGTGAGACATTCGAAACCTACGTTTACCCAATTTTGCGAGATTGCAAAGGGACTTTGGAAATTGTGCGACTCTCCCATTCAGATGAAGATGAATATCTTATTGGGCTCTTTGAGCCTGATCAAGCTCCCAACCGACTCGACAACATCTTCTATTCGCCGTTGAACAACTACATTCTTTACAAGTCCTTGCGCTCCGTCTGTACCCTTGGCGGAGTGGAGGTTTCCCTGTACGGGTCCTTTCGCCCCCAACATTCGACAATTAGCCCTTAACGCTTGCTTTGGAAATGGTACACTCCCGGACATTTTGTACGAGACTGCTGTCCGCTTCATGGATACCTTGCGCGTGCTGCATCTAAGAGACGGAGCTATTACAGACTGGACTGAGAACGAGGACGCATATCAGGGTATAATGCGCTTGGCGAAAGAGACTAGAGCATGTAGGCATAAAGCTTGATATTGGTGGCCCGTTGGTCGATTGATACTGTATGCGACAATGAGATATTCTTGTCTTTCTTTGTTTGGAAGTGGAGGACGTTGAGAGGTTGAAGGAACTGGAAAAATCCCAATAGCGTCAACACAGGCTTGCAATACTCCGGAATTGCGTCCTTTGCGCTTGAAACCAGTGTAAACCTGTTCATCCATCCTGATCCCCAGTTGGTGAACCAGACGTGCGGTCAACTTGTGCCGATCATGGCTGCTGCGGGAAGAGTATGATATTAACTACGCTGTTCTCAGTCAACTTGCAACGCATTGTATTCAACTTCAAATTCATCTTCACATGGCCACCAGCTATTTATCTGACAGCCTGCCTTCCGTATCTCCCACCTCTACTTGTCCGTCACGCTGCTGCCACCCCAGTCCGAATCGCCTCGCATGCACCATCCGAGCGTCTATTTCACGTCTTATATCACGTCTGCCATCTAGCGGCTAAGAGGCGAGCTCAACGTCTTCTATATGCCATTACTACTCTCGGAAAGCAGAACAGCTTTAACGTTCAAGCGTAGCCGCATGGTCCCGTCGCTAGTGCAAAGTGATGTGACCCTCTCCCCACCTCCTGATGAACGTCCGTTTCGCCCGAGGTAGCGTCATAAAAGTGAAAGGAAAGAAAAGAAGACAATCTTCTCTCTGCGCCATGCGGTTCTTCCTCCTCCCTTCACTCGCGTTCGCCCTTGCGTTGGAATCTCGATCGCAACTATCGAGCCAAAACCGAAGTGCGATCGTCCACCTCTTCCAGAATACTTTGGACTACCGCACCGCTGCTGATACGAAGGGCGCACTCCTTCTTCCCTCTTTTTTCGTGTTCGAGAATGCCGGTTCCGCTTGCGCAGGCATTGGGGAGCAACTCTATGCCATTGACGGGGAGGAAGACGACTTGGCCTTCCAGCTCGCCTATCAAATCAGCAACCTAAATGGGTTCCACAAGGGTCAGAAATTTTGGACATCTACGACATCGGATCAGAGGCAGAAGTGTAGCGCAGTGAGCTTGGGACCGAAGCAGGGAACATTGCAGAAGTCGAGCGTAGACTGTAACTCTCAACTTCCTGTGCTTTGTTCTCAATCAGGACCGTTTAAGCCATCCAACTTTTCGGACACATCCAAGCAATTCCAACACTCTGTGTTGGACCGGGAGGGCAACACTTACATGGGGTACGACGTTCATTCTGGTGAGAAAAGAGAGCTCAAAATGGCTTTCAAGGTTTCGAGATAAAGTCTCCTTCCGCTTCTTAGGCATACAATATAGTAAATGCTTGCCTTCCGCCAATGGTAAGCTGTTGACACGCAGTGGAACAGCGAATCCAACTCCACGATGGACGCATTCCACAGTCTACAGTTCTTCTAACACCACCCAGCGCTTCGACGCAACGCATTATGGACCACAATGTCCCCAGAACTCAACGCTTCCTTCTTCCGAAAACTGTCAATTCCTCAACGTCTTCACCCCTTATCTTCCCGGTCCTGGGAAGATACGAAATGGTGGAAAACCCGTCATGATTTGGTTTGCTTTATCCCTTGTATACAATGAGAAGATACTACTGAGAGCAAAATAGGGTCCATGGTGGTGGTTTCGTCAACGGCGCTGGTTCAGATCCGACTTTCGACGGGGGCAACTTGGCTAGTAGAGGGGATGTGGTTGTCGTCACCATTAACTATCGTCTTGGTGCTTTAGGGTATCTTTATCTAGACGACAAGATAGTAAATGGAAACTATGGATTGGTGCGTTCTCTTCCTTCTCCATCCTACTCGCTACGAGTTAGAGGATCAATGAAACCTTGAATGCATAGTCGGATCAACTCTCCGCGCTTACATGGGTACAAAAAAACATTGCTTCTTTTGGAGGAGACGTGCGTTCGTTTGCAGTGCTCAATTTCTCCGGCTGATGACATTTAAACTCTGAAGCCAACACGAGTAATGATCTTCGGTCAATCTGCTGGAGCAATCAGTGTTGCGGCTCTCCTCACGACTCCCAAAGCGAAAGGACTGTTTTCGGCCGCCATGCTGGCCTCAGACGTCACCAGCAGTGCGTCTACAATCCTCTCAAACAAGTGCAACCTAACCGTGCTCTGGAGTGCAGACCCGCAGTTCGTTCCACCCTCCGTCGCTGCGCAATCTGGAGCCCAAGTCGCAAGTGCTCATGGCTGCGGTAACTTAACCAGCGCTGAAGAAACGAAATCTTGTCTCCTTAGCGTGTCGGCGGCTGCCTTCGCTTCCAACTTCATCAACTCCCGGTCGATGGTGCAAGATGGCGACTATCTCCTTCATGACACGGTTCCTTTCGTCAAAGGAGAGCCATCCAATGATGTACCACTCATCTGGGGATTCATGAGGGACGACGGCGGCCCGTTCATTGGCTTTCCTGCTCCAGGATCAACTTTGGAAGACAATTTGGTCAGCTTTGGGTTCAATGACACCCAGATCGATAGCATTGTGGAAAGTGGAGCATTTCCGGTTCCCAGTGAGGGAACTAACAGCACACTGAACATGTTCAACACAACGGCGAGGATAGAGACTGATCTTCTAGTGAGGTGCGCTAATCAAGCTTCGGCTCATGCAGCGACCCAAAGGCAAGCATTCCAGAAGATTTACGTATACGAAATCTGGAGAGCGTACCAAATTGTTCAATGGAGCCCCAATCCTCCGACTTGCGAGGCGCCGCGAACGAAGGAGCATCCGCTTGGGTACGGCTCAATGTTTGCACAACTTAGCAGCTCACTGATCATCTGATGTGAGCAGGGACACTTCCCTCCCCTATTTTAGGTGCCACTCCGGGGAACTTTTCTACCTATTTTCTAGCTTCTCCCAGTTTGCGGATGTCTCCTACAGGGATGAAGCTGATCTCTACTTCTCCCAACATGTCCTAGACAGCCTCGCCTCTTTTGCGTGGAATCACGATCCGAATCCCACAGTTTCATACTTGGAAGGAAGAAATTACATCGATTCTGCCAAGATTGCCAGGAATAATCCAAACTGGAAACCTGTTGGAGCCACTGTTGGTCAGCAAGTTAGAGAATGGGATTATCCGACCAGTAGACAGGTGGATTGGAGAGACACTAAACAATGCAATGTGCTCGCTTTGCCACTCAATTTCTATTTGTAAAGATGGCTCGTCGTGCAAATAATTGCCTCCAGCAACTCGAAACTCTGCTAACGCTGCAACCGTTGTCAAAGATGGAATTCGCCCAGAGAAAACTTCATGATGTGGGGTAGGAAGCTTCAATCTCCGAGTATTTCGCTTTGGCGCAGGCAACGTTTCGAGAAGCATCGTGATCGAGAAGTTCTGACGAAGTCATTTCATTCCACGTGAAGACATAGAAGATAGGATCTAGGCACTACTCGTTTCTCCCGTCGCGTCGCAAAACCCTATTACATTGAAAGGGAGAAACGCCAAGAAATATGCCCGTAAACTTCAGACCATTGCAACGCAACCTCTCGCGAGGTGAACGACTCAACTTGGAATCACCAGCTGTGGTCTTGGAGGATCTACGTCCAAACATAGACATACCTGAGGTCGAACTGCCACCCGAGCTAATGACGTATACTGCAGCGGACTGGAAGGATGAGAACTCGATTAAAACCTGGATGGACGAGCTGTATCGCGTGAGTAATTCACTGTTGATGGAGCATCATGAATGAAGAGACGGTACTCCAGGTCGTGCGCAAGGAAAGTCCAGATACAGCAAAGGTGATACACGAATGCAGTCGTCAGAGAATCCGTCGACCAGGGATTCTCAAAGCTGGACGAAATCTTGGTCCACCATGAGATCAACCCTCCTGTGAAGGCGTACTCGAACATATCGCTGGTATTAGAACTCAGAGACCATCTCCAGAGTGCTACTTCGGATGGGATCACACAACTAGCACGGAACGCCGCCTACACTCTCGGGGCGAGACCTCGCTGTTTTGTCTGGACTCTGTTCATTGATACAGCTAGAGATAAACATTACTCTTGGGTTAATAGTATGCGTGGTAGGCACTTTCAGGGAAAACCAAAACAGCTCGAAGACCACTTCAAAGAAGTCGCACAGACCATCGCACGGTTTGCAAAAGCGAGAGAGGAACAGATCAGATTTCTCAACATCTTTGATCACGACCCAGCGTGGCACTTCACCTGGGAGGCAGGCAATCGGTCTCGAACTGAGGAGCTGGCCTTCACGAACCACTCTTCCGACTCAAGTTCCCGCGTCAGGTCGCCTAACGTCCCCTTGCCTTCAGTCGACCCAGCGTCCGCATCTACAACCACGCCGTCGTCCACTATGCTGCTTCCTTCTCAATTCGTTCCAAGTCCCAATCACAAATTTAAACTGGACCTAAACGGATGTTTGAGCGAATGGCATGTTGTCGGCGATAGCTCCGAGTTCAAGGTGAACTGGGTCCAAGAAATTCTATTTCGTTCTTATTCCATTGCCGGCAGCGGGACGCAAGTTTAGATATACGAGCTAGAAGAGAGAGAGCACGGCGTCATTAAACATGGGTGGCTGACGGAGGACCTGTTGGAAAGGTTGGAGGAGCACGTCAAGCTTTTTGATTATTGGAGGGGTCTTTGGAAGGACCAACCGCCACAAAAGTTTGATAGATCGTCAGCGGATGCGACAGATTTAGAATAGCTACGACACGCTCCTCGTCTCATTCTTTCTCAGCCCAATCTGTCAACCAGAAAATCCTCTCCAAAAATGCTCACTGGACTGACGTCGATGTTTCGGAGGTCATGGAGACAGACCTAATTCTCGTCCTCATCTACCATTCTACGCCCGGCCTCCCTCTTTCTTCAGCTAAACGTCTTGACGATGTGCTCGACGCGTTCAAAGGTGTCTTAAAGCGTATGTGATCTTTGTTTGTTCTGGGGCTTGCGTTGATCTGTTGGCAGAATTAGCGATGTTAAATGATCACAACTTTATCCATCGGGATGTTTCCTATGCCAACATCTTTATTCGCGAATTTCAGACGAACGCGAATGGCGGGAATGGTCCAGTTGTCGGATAGCTGAATGATTTCGACTTCTCGATACGACAGGAGAAGAACAAGGGAGAACATCCTTCAAAGCCACATCCACTTTCAGTGAGTAGCCTGCCCTACCCCTATATGTTTGTTCTTGACCTTGACCTTTCATTAAGGGGACCTTCCTCTTCCTGTCTCGATGCGTACTGAACGCATTGAGGAACGAGGAGGCTATGTACGAGCAATCAGTTATGGATGACATCGAGTCCGTAATCTACTGCGTTATCTACTTTTTCTGCAATTTCTATCCGGATGCCGAAGGACGGCTCTTGAGGCGAGATTGGAGCCGCAAGCTGGACAGGCCAACAGGAGGAAGGACCTTCAGTGGTTCCAAGGAACCGGAACAGACTGCCTAGGGGAATAAACTATCCTCCACACATCAGAGCGTCAAACCCGCGAAGGAACGATCCTCAACGATACATAGCGTCGAATCCGTTCACCAGGACATTGACTATCCACTCCAACCATGGTTGGCTCGGAGAAGTGCCTTTTGCGAGAAATTACTTCTTCTCGACAATTTGGAGTCAATCAACGTGGGAGTCTTTGCGAAACATCTGGAGGAATATCTGGTCGACGATGGGGCTTGGAACCGAGAGCACGTGTCGCACCTACTTTGGGAACTCACTCGGCCAATTCAAGTTGACAGGTTAGATATTCAGAAGGGCAAGAATTTGGGCTGGCCTCTTTCCGGATGGATGCGATGAAAAAGCAGTAGTTAAAAACATTGTTGGAAAGATGGTGGACGTTTTGGAGCGGGGAAAGAAGAGATTTAACGGGAAGCTGTAAGCTGCCTTTGTCTCCATCAACTGAACGAGATATAATGTCCACACCAGCGATCCCTCTGAAGGGTTCGACCTTGAACCTGCCTGGTAAGAGCACAGTTGCAACCCGAAACAGGCTCTGCATTCCCTTTTTCCCATGTGGTTGTTCTCATTGCACTTGTAGAATTGGAGTCCTGCAACATTGCTTGTATTGCATGATGTACAATACAGCCTTTCAATTTATATAATTTGGACATTTGAATGTCGAGCGTCTTGAATGAATGAGAGGGCACGTTAGAAGACGGCGTGCTTTCTCGGAAGGAAAGACTCGAAAGGAAAACTGTTCTCCTGACGTAAAGTTGGCCAACAGAGCCAACAGAGGAAAGGCTACGGCAACTACATATCTTGTTTGCTGATCATCCCGTCTAAGAGGCGTTCCTGAGGGGAGGGTATTTTCCAAAGTGCTGTTTGTTGTTCCCAGACTTATTACGGTGATTCCATACTGTCCGGGAAGCACCAAGGGGAATTCCAGGTTCAAGCTCATTGGTGCCAGTGGAATTCTTGTTCTCGGTCCCCCTCCTTCTGATCTGAGAGACATCCACAATCTTTTCCCCGCTCGTCGCGTTGATCAGACCCTCTTCTCCTTCGCTCTGGACCCTCTTCTTCCTCCCCTTTCGCAAGTTACCTCGTTTGCTCCTTGGGTCACCTTTTCTTGGAGGTTCTTTCGTGGAATCATCGCTCTCTTCTGACTGTGCAGATTCGCGCGGCGGGTGACATGTTGCAACGGCGGTAGGGAGATTTGACGCTCGACCTGTGTCCCTTGATCAGCCGGCAAGAGAAGGCGGATAAAGAAAGAACCTGCCTGTTTTATGCTCTTTCTGGATAGTCTTTCCGACGATTGCGACTGCCTTCCAGAACTCGTTCAGAGTGAAAGGTTCAAACCATCCCGGGCCAGCGCAGTGATGGAGAACGGTTTCCTTGACCTCTGCCCAGTTATCGGGCACCGTGCGACCGGGGAGATTCCAACAAGCGTCGACCAGCAGCCTACACCGCAACACATTAGAAGCGAGCCAATGAAGGGTCGAACAGGAAAACCAACCTGGCAAAAGCATGTTCGGAAGATCCACGAATGAGTTGATCCTTTGTGACCTGAAGGGCCAACCAGATGTGAGTTGCAACTGTGGTGCGAAAAAATGTCCTGCAGTTGTCGAACTTTCCCGCTTCTGCGACGAACGATGAGAACCGCAAAGGGAGGCCAGCGAGAAAATACCAAGCTCTTCATTCGACCTCCACAAGGAGGTGAGAGGGTGAATACCTTCCTTGCTCTTCCCGATGCCTGTCGCAAAACGGTGTAAGAGACCATGGGAGCTGGTGGAATTACACGCACTCGTCCACCTTCTCGCTACACTCCTCCGTTCTCCTATACTTTCCAACACCATCTGAAGGAGGTGTTCTTCCTCTTCAGTCCCTTGCTGCCTCTCGCTGTTCGCTGTAAGCAACCATTTGGCTGCGTTCGCCGCGCGAGCCTCCTTCTGCATCACCTTCCCCTTGGGCATACCCTCCTTTTTCGCCATCTTCAGTTCTGTCTGCCTTTCTTTTCGCTCAGCGGCGTTCAAGTTCACAATCGAATTTCTGGACACTGTCATCTGTGGAGAGTCTTTTAATTCTCCTGTTTTGGCGTCCGATGGATACGCCGTAGATGCGCAGAAGGCCATGATTATGTCGATGGCGACGAGAGAGACTGGAGGGAGGGCAAAGATCCCATCGATGGCGGTACGAAGAATATCGACATTCGCGTGACGAAAAGTTTGTTGAAACAGTTCATACTTCTTGTCCTTGTCAACGCTGATGTGCAGGAGAGCGGACAGACTATTATTCAAGTTCAGACTAGCCTAAAATCCGGATATGACCTACAGTAATTCTCGATCCTCACGCCAGACGTTTTTCTTGATGTCCTCGGGGTTCCTTGCAATACTGTGTGCATCGAAATGAATACCTCATGTGGCGGGAGAGAAGAGGAAGGACGCACAAATGTCTTATACAAGCGACAGCATCTTCCACGCAAGCAAACGAGTGTGGCTGCCAGAATGTAGTCGTTGCCAGCACATCATTCTGAGAAGGACAGAGGGTGACCTCTGATGGGTCAAAATCCGGGAGCCCGGGTATGTCTCTTTGGAGATCATCGTAGTATTGTTGGGTTGTCAGTAGCTCATCAAAGGCCAACGTGCCGCTGGTGGAGTCAAGCGGAAGGGTTGATGGAAACATCTGAGGGGGATCCCAATCGTACTGAAAGCTCGACAGAGATCCGTGCTCCCAGTTGAGGTCATTCGGAAACTGAGAGAAAGAGTCCTGAAGGTCAAGGAGGGTTGTAGGAGGTGTGCATGCGACGGTTGTTGTCCCAGTGACGCCAGTAGGAAGCAACAGAGACATGGGTGCTAATTCGCTGATGATTTTCGGAAGTGATCGCCTTCTTTTGACGGGAGAAGAGGAATCGTTGTTCTCGATGCCTGTGTCTTGTGTGGTGAAATGGAAAGGTCGTTTCTTCGAAGATCTGGAGGCTGGTGGCATGTTCGACCTAGATTCACAATCGAGGGACTCTCGAATCGAAAGTCCTTAGCTGATGCTTTCTGCGATATTTGAGCTACTGGGACACATCTTTATAGCCCTGAGATAGTTATCAGTAACCGACCTGTAATGCGAGGGGAACAAAGAACATCGCGTCAAGTAAATGCACAACGTGACTCAAATGTCGTCGCTATCGATACCGGTATCCATAATGCGGCCCGTAACCCATGTTCAGAGGATGCACAGACCGTTTTGTGTCTTCAGTTATGGAAGTGGTAAAGATGTGCCTTGATGCAGCATTGCAGCAGAACCTACAAGGGGATAAGACTCTCTATAGTATTCTGAAACAAACCTCTTTGTACCCTTCAGGTTCTGCCCTTTATTCGCCGTAACAAGCGGCGGAGTATAAGGCCACAAGGAATTTTCATCTGATCCTGCAAACAACCGCGATGTGCTATCTCTCAGACGCCTCAACGGCATCCTCCCTCTCTTCAGCTTCTCGCTACAGCTATGCAGCGCACTCAGGATCTTCCCTCTTCTCAACTGATAACCTACTGTCGACGTCAACGAGAGCTGGACCTTTCTTCTCTAGAGGTGTTCAAACTCTTGTTGAGGGAAAGTGGGATGATGGGCTGAATCAACAGATGCTTCTTGATGAACAGAACACAATCAAGCAGGAAGAGATGGACTTCGATCACTTTTCTCAATCAATTCCTTGCAATAGTGCCTTTACCGGAGCGCACTGGGGCTACCTTGAAGATTCGATGGATGTGGAGGAGCCAGTCCATTCTGATTGCGAAAGTCATCGCGCGAAACCACAGGAGCTGTTTCAGTTTCCTTTCGGGAACGATGACCCCCCGGCATATACCAGCGTGCAGACGCCACCTTCCGCACAGGGAAGTTGGGGATATCGTTCAGAAGCAGCAAAGACTATCCAGCTTGATCGACACAAACAGCGCAAAGAGAGGCAAAGGTGAGCCTTTCATTCTGTTTAGTGCTCAACAGATCATTCAAGCTCACTCGCATAAAGGGAACGAAGCATCTTCGACGTCTCCGACCTTCAATCTTCCATTGCCAGTTGTGAACCCATCATGACGCTTTCTTCGGCGGCAAATGCGAACCCTTCACGAAAACCGAAGAGGATGATGGGACGAATGGAGAACGGTGGGTATCAGAAGGAAAATGGGGCGACAATACGCGTGAAAACTTTTATTTTGTCGCCAATCATTTTTGATTGAAATCAATAAGTTGATGAAGAACACGGCCCATTGGCACTCTTTGATGTCGCAATGTAGGGCTGTTGTTATTCATGTCCATCCATCTAGGCATCCCCTATAAGCTATCCAATGGTGGGCTCACCTCAGGACGAGCTTCATCTCGTGGTTACATAAAGTCGAAGCCCCTCCGCTCTGTTACCTGCTTTTGCCCTGCTCGCTGGCGCTAGTCTCTTCATTTCAAATGGACGGAAATCGAAACACAACAACTTCAAAACAAAACAACCAAATCGATCGAGCGTTGTGCATTGTGTGATCTTTCTCCTCCTTTCGTTCATTTGACTAGACGAAGAGGGGAGCTTGTGGCAGGACGGCGTGTTATTTTATGGCAATGATCACCTGCACTTGTGGACATTGGACAGCGTAAAGGATTTCACCCTTTTTGCTTTGCACACATGTAGGTCACTTCCTTTCCAGAGAGGGGGATGTGGGGAGTGTGCTGTCCTTGAGCCTTGTATTTTGCCTCTCTGGTGCATTGTGACATGTTTTCAATCATTACAAGAGACCGATGTGCTGTTGTAAAGACTCACGGACCACATTTGCTTCAGTAAACGTTTCTACAGTCTTGAAGCGGTCAAAATCGCGGAGTTTTTGCACGGGAATCTCTTCGCCATATGATCTCTATCTTTCTATCTCAATAATTCATGTATGAAGTACCGGCAGCCTACCTGCAGCCTTCCGATCCTTTCCAAATCTTCATGAAGTTGAACAAGGAAACAAAGCATATTTCAAATAAACTATGTACATTTTTTTGGCGTTCATGGTCACTTGTGCGAAAAATTGTGCGCATAGTGAACCATCATCAGATCAGGTGGTTCAAAAACAAAGTCTATATTTCAAGTCAGCCGTTCAATCGGACGTAGCTCTTATATGTAGATCGGATACATCGACATCTAATTCTTTGCTTGCCCCAATAACCCTTGGTCGTTCATGCCTTTTGCTTTCAAAGCCAGCCAGGTATAAAAAGCAAAAGCAAACCTCACTTCGCCTTTAGCAATTGGACTCCAATAAACTCTGAAGTGATCATGGTCCTTGACCACGTAGGTCAATGTTGTAGAATCGTGGTCGGTCAAAGCGCCGAATCGGGTCTTATAGCTCTCTGTGTAGTTTATAATCTGGGGGGTAAACGTAATGCAACGCGTTTTCACGCGGTATTACGCCTTGTCAGGTATTGGTGCGCTGTCGATAATGAGCACTCTTCTTCGCCCATGCTTCCAATACGTCCTGAACCTCCTGGAAGTCTTTCTCCAAGACAGCACCCTTTTTCTACTCATGTCATTAAGTTAAGCTTTAGGGTGATACACGCTCACCTTCACCTCCAGAAAAGAGACATTGATGTTGCTCGCGCTAGCCATATCTTGAACCCCTCCGCTTTGTGCTCTGTTCCAGCCTGGTTTGAATTTTCAGTCATGACCTCTAGGAGCTCCTTGGCAAGAAACCAATGACATGGTAAACTCGCGCTGTTCGAGGACAGTCGTCAGATGGAGCATCTTTATCCGTTAACACACGCACTAGAGCAACCATCATCGTTTGCTGAACGGTGCACTTCTGAAAGGCATTCTAGCATTCCTGTCAATCGGGCATTGTTCATTTGTTGCCTCGTTTGAGCCGGCTGAAGTGCATAAATCATTTTGCCTAAACCTGGCAAACTGGTGCGAGGACGTCGCGACTAACATGCAAGCTGTTCCTTTACTCAGTTCCTGTTCCCAAATCGTAACCAAAAACTTACGAAGCATCTTCCTCATTTCTTGGATAACCATAGGTCGGTTTTGCGTTAGGTATGGGGACCAACAAGTCTTTCAGCGCTTTCTTGCACGGCTCTTTGGCTGCCTTCTAGACAGAAGCTTCGTGCTTTTGGTTTGCTTCCTGCTCCAGGATAGCTTTATTCTCCCCGGAAGCCTTCTTCGCCTCAACCGCTCGTTTCACGTCGACATTTTTTTTATCCTCTCGGGTGTCCGAAACGTTGACCTCCTTCTTCAAGAACCCAACAAAGTCCTCTATTCCGTACGTTTAGCTGTGATCGTGTTGTCATGTTCCTGTTTCCACCAGTCGAGTCTCTGGAACTGCACTACACTAGGCTTCAGCCTGTCAGGCATCTCCTGGCTCCCTTTCGAAGAAAAGCTCGAGATTGGCTTAGAACTTGGAACTGAAAGGTGGCCTGAGGCTACTTCGCCTTTACTCAATCGATCCGCCTGCCGTTGACGGCCG
>MU271239.1:46302-93002 GCA_021432655.1 Atractiella rhizophila | reverse complement strand
AGAGGAGAGGAGGGCGAGGAGGTTGAGCGGGGAGAGGTTTTAGACCGAGCGCAGGGTAGAGAGGAGGTTTGAGAGGTTTCGGCGGAAAGAGTCAGAAAGGTATGGTTGCTGGTATGGGAGGTAGGATCTCGGCGGGGTCTTGCTTAACGGAAGCGACGCACACAGGCCCGTCGAAAACAACCCGCACCATGCGCACATAAGCTCCTTCCGTTTCATAGAGATGCTACTGACACCACTACGCAACGTTTCCTATTTCCCGCACAAGAACCCTTACTGCTTGTTTCCCCCACCTTTTCACCTGTACCTCCTTCCTCTCCTCTCTCGCCTGTTTTCTCGATAGTGCTCCTCCTTACTTCCTCCGCGAACCCTAAACCTAACCCTTACCGTCCCTCCCAAACTCACTCAAGAGGCAAATGAAAGCTAACCACACAACCTTGGGCTATCAGGACGCACCGAAAGTATCTCCCACGGAAATCTAAGGAGATTGGAAACGTAAAAAAAACACCTAACTGTAACTACATCAGTATACACATTGTAACGAAAAGAAAAAACAGGTTACCGTTACTTTTGTAAACCACACCTTTTAGATACGGGCTGATATGGGAGCATGATAGGCTATCGTAAAAGAGTCTGTTGTTCCCAGGACACTGCGACCGTGAGAAATAAAAAGAAAAGACAAAAGGAGTTGCATGCCGAGCGATTGAGACGGATAGTCCCTACTTGAAGTTCGACGGGTTCCTGTCTTCTTCTTCTTTCAACGCCCGTGCCGCTTGCTTCTTCTGTAGTGAGAGGGCAGGTGGCCAGAGCTCCGGTCAGACTACCTACTGTGTATGCGTATGCCATACCTGTACAAACTAAGGTAGCTTCCTTAGCCGAGAGTCCTGATGCCAATGCCGCTACCCAACCTGGAACCTGACCCTCTGCTTATGCTGGACGGCCCCTTCTTCCTACCACTTCCCCTACTCCTGCTCTACCTACAGCTCAACCCTGCACTGCGAAGACAAAGACGCTCCTCCCCTCCCCTCATACCTCTATTGTCAGAGAACCTACCTGAATTACTGCAGAGACCTCTACCACTTCCCGAGCCTAACAAGCTATTCTCGGACTCACTTCTACCCTCCCCCGTTCTTCCGAAGCTCTACCTGGGCAACCCGGACCCTTACCGACTACTCTCGAAGCCTGGACCTCCTGGACCTAATCTAGACCCTAACCTACCCTACCCGTACCTACAACTAGGTGGGCGACCCGCTCTTCTATCTCTCTCCTCATGCAGGCGCGGCAGCGTGGAGTAGGGGAGGAACAGCGACTGGCAATACCACGCATCGAGGGGCGCTTCCGCTTTACTGGGGATGAGGAAGGTTGCGGCGGCGGGAGCTGCGACGTTTGAGAAGGTACAATCTACACTGGGGAGCATGGCGACGAGCGTAGTTACGACGAGATCGATTCCGGTTCTTCTGGGGACTACCCTTTTGATTCCTTTTCTTTCCGTTCTTCAACCACTACCTATTCCTCTAACTGCGGTTCTCCCCTCCGCTGCTCTGCCGGCAGTATGCACCACCACTGTTTCGCCTATTCTAGTTCTTCCCGTACAATCAACTCCAATCGTAAGCAGAGGGAAGGGTTGCGAGATGTGAACATCCTAACGACTACAATTGAAACAAAACCTTACGGTCGGAGTCAAGAACGGATTTAGGTTCACAGTGGAGGCTGAGGAGCTTTAGCTGCGACTGGGAGAGCGTATGATGAAGGGGGTAGAGAGGAGACTGGGGTTCTACCTTAAGTAGATACGAAGGCGTATGCTAAGAGAGGAGCGAGGGCTCAACCTTCTCCAGAAGTTTGAGGGTTTCTTCTCCTTGGCTGCCCACGAGCTCCTTCGCCTCTTACTCTTCCTAGCTCCACGCTTTGCTCGCTCCCTCTCGTGCTGTCTCCTTCTCCTGCAACTCGTAGGTCCTCTTCCCTACACTGACCATGAGAGTTGCTGAATAGCATCGTTGGGGTCCTGCGCGATGGCTTGGAAATGAAAGTGGGTGTTGTGCTCGTCCCTGCCCTGAACAAAACCGCGTCCTCCTGTGTGACACATGGCACAACACCAGGGTGGCCTTTCTATCCACGTGACTCAAAGAACCACGATGGAGAAATTGTTTTATGTGAATGGAGTATGCTCTGGAAGATGTTGTTGCTTTGCGGTCATGGGAAGGCATCGGTAGTGAGCCTTTACATTTTTTTTCTCCTATTTTCTGCTTCAGAGGGACCTACCTTCCTTCTTTCTGACAATCTCTCTTCCAACGAAGGTTCATGAAAAGGATGAGCTAGCATTCTTCAGCGAGGTGAATTCATTCACGAGAGATACATCGCAACTTTGTTCATCTGTGTTGCGTTCTCGCAAGTGGCCTGTCAACGCCGTGAAAGTGAGATTGTGGTGGCTTCACAGCCATTTGTTTGGAATTCCTTTCTATCGTTTATCGTAGGCTGATACTGTGCTGTTAAGTTTACGGCAGCTAGTGAGCAAATCGTTGGCTTGGAGAAACTTGGACCACATAAACTTATTTGCAGCCTCTTATGCCATCTTAGGACCACTGTATGGCAGATATCTTCGCCACTTCTTTTTGCTCTTCTGGGTTGCATTTTTATTATATTTCTCCTTCTGAGAGCTCATATGGTTGAATTCTGAATCTGAACAGCAACAAAAATTGGCACGAGCAGTGTATGAACTATTTGAAACATCTACAAATGACAAAACTAATAAAATCTATACACATTGACTACGGTACAAAACAGACAACTAAATTGAGTGGATTGTTGATGACAAGCGTTTGCGAACCTTGAGTTCTTCTTGGGGTTGGTAATACAATGGTCGCTAATAATACAAATGTGAAACATTCAAGTTCGAATTGATACAGAACACGTTTGATGTGTGCAGCTTGAAAAATGTAATTGAGAAGTGAGAGAGATTGTCGAGATGTCGTAACATTGCGTTGCTGTAAGGAGAGAAGAATGAAAGTGACCAATTCACACAAACTAACCCCTATCATGAATTAAAAGGGCCTGCAAGACTAGCGCAAAACGTCACCTGATATCGTTCATGACATCGTACAACGAACTACGAGACCTCGCATTTGCATTGACAGTCTCGTCTATGATACATATCTTCCACAACTCTTCTAGAAGTCGGAGCTTCCTCTCCTCCTGGTTCATGGCTGCTTGTCGTTCCCACCCCATTCACACTGGGCTGAATGGTTGGCGAACCGCGGCTGGAGCCAGGCTGACTTTCGACCCTTATGCTGTCCAAAGAGGGCAAAGAGGCATTGTTAGGAGCTCTACCTCTGCCTCCTAGAGAAGGATCGGATTCATTATGTGCAGAAGGAGTCTGACCCTGCGGTTGTTGCCGAGCTCGCAGGACCTGTCGTCTCAAGTCCTGCTGCGCATTTCCCCTCGTCGAGCTCTGACTGTCAGTCACACTCATGAGGTTGGAGTGGTGAAAGCCAGAGGAGGGAGAGAAGGAGAAGGAACAAGAGCGACGCTCTTTCCTCTTGTCGTTCGTCCCAGAGGTCCCCCGTTTTATATTTTTCACTATTTGACTCAAAAGCGGAATAGTAATGGGCCGAACTCTCATTTTTGCATTTTTGCACAAGGGAATGCGTCACCATCTGACTCGCCTGCTTATAGCTGTTTGTATCCAGCTGACGTGGGACTGACGGGAGGGGATGGAGCAACCGTCCGTACTTTTAGACATCCACGGCCTGCACTAACAGATGCAAGCAAATTGCTGAATTCGCTGCAAGAATAGGATGAAATCATATTAGGGAAGAGGTATAATACCTTGAAGTTCCTCCCCTATCTTGTTTCGAGCATAAGAAGAAACAAAGGGAAAGTGGAAACATCCGCAAGAGCGCATTTCAGTCAATTGCAAGCCCAACTCTAAAAGGTTGATTACATCTTTACTTCACCTTCCCCTTTCAACTGCCCCCGAGTGATATCTAGAGTGCTATGGGACAGTGCGCAAGAACTTCGATAATAGTTGCACGAGATATCTCACGTGATCAGACACAGGATGGCTCAAACAAGATTGCCGCTGTGTATGTAGATCATTATTCCGATTCCATCTACGTTCCCTAACTTCACTCACATTATAACTTTTGAGTACTGATTAACAGTTCTGCTTATGTGATAACACATCTTGACGGTCTCGTCGGCTCCGGACTTGTACCTGCCACACCCCTTCACGGAACTAGAACAGCGCATTTCGATAAGGACTTATACCACTTTTGCGTACTTTGTGGAGTTGATTGGTGACTGCCGTAGGTCCTGCGTTAGCTGAGCCAGTCCCAGTCCGACATCCCGACTTTCATTCCCTCGTTGCGCCTCAGCTTAGTCGGCTTTCGGCTTTCCCTCAGTTACCAAGCAGACTCCTCTTGCACAACACATAAATAGGCCACTGTCCCACTCTTTCTCGCCAAATTTCTGTACCTGACACCTGACATGAAGTCTACACTCATTTCCGTCGTTTGCACTCTCGTTTTGGCGACTGTCTCGTCAGCCTCTTTTACGACAGTTGCGAAGCACAAGGCTACGAATAAGAGAGGTTTGCGTCCCTCCGTGCATCCTCGCAGTTTCTGATGGTGCGCATGACAGCCATCGCCAGTGGGACGAAAGGCTGTCTCAAGTTCGTTTTCGAAGACGGAAGCGAAAAATGGCTCCAGGATCAAGTCAACAACGACAGCGTAACCAGTCAGATGAGACTCATCAGCGATACACCTTCTCCATCCGAGGTTTACCTACAAGTTACTCCAACGTCCTTCGGGAGCAGCAACATGGCGGAGTAAGCTTTCCTTCTTTGATTTATTGAGAGTTCTGAACATTCAACCAAAACAGGGTCACTCTCCCCATCGTTTCGTCGCTCTCCAATGGACTCTTCCTGACGGACAATGGACCCGTCGATGGATTGATTGCCGATCTTTTCAGCTCATTTTACAACTTCGATGCTGACACTGGAGCGGTCGGGATTTCCAATCTTTATGGGTGCTCCGACAACAGCATCTTCGTCTTGTACGAGGAAGAGGGTACCGGAGCACTGTCCGGCTGCAAAGCTGCTTCACTCGTCTTTGTACCGAAGACAAATTGACTAGTATCAAGCTCATGTGCTCCCAATTTCATGCTGCAACGTCGAGAACAGTCATCGTAGAAGCGAATTGGCTGGAAACTAAAACGAAATAAATAAGTAAAGCGTCCACGATAACTCAAACTGCGGATGGAGACGATGCTAACTAGTTCATGCATTTCATCAACTGCCGGTGGGTAAGCTAGCATCTACACGAACATGACAGGACAATTTCGAATCGATTGATACACTGGGAGCCAGCAACATATGCAAGAGGACAGGGAACTTGGGACACGAAATTGTGGGAGGTGTCAGTGGAGATGAGGTGGGATTGGTGGGTGGGTTGGGTTGGGTTGGTGGCAGACAACACAAATCGACACTGACTGAAAGCAAAAGACGAGATAACTCGTACAGCAACAGCAATGAAGGCGTGAAAGATCGAAGCAACACTTACTAGTCATAACGTTAGATAGAAGACAAAGCAATGAAGTCAAGGACATGAAATAGAAGAAAGAGATCTTTTGGGTCAAAGGAAGAAACGTAGGTACATAGAGCATAGATACCGAAATCAAGTCATAGATAATCTCAATGGAAGAGTAGTAAAGAGCAGGAAGACAAAGAAAACGGTGATCAACCATTTACAACCACTTGAAAGCTTAGGAAGCGTGAACCGAAATTGAAGACCGAAAACAACTAAGAGATCACAGCACAGAATTTTTTGCGACTTGCTTTTAAGAATATTTTAAGAAATATCAGATGAACCGCCAAACTGCAAATAAGATACCTCAACTAGACAACCGTTCAAACGTTGAAAGCTCGTATCACTCCGTCTCATCCCTCAAACTCCCTTCTCCGAAATCGAATCCCAATCCTACCAATCCAGCGCTCCTACCCTCCTGCGGAGCGCTCTTAGGTCTGACAATAGTTTCTTCCCCCTCCTCCCTCTCCGTGCCACCAAAATCAGGGTTGGGGGAGAAGAACATCTTCCGAGTTCCCTCGAAGTTCCTCTTGTAGACATAAGGGCTCTTCTCTGGGGAAGAGGTGGCCGTCGTCTGCACGTCCTCACGATCATCCTCAAATCGATCCCCACAACTGGTAAAGCTCGAATTGGGCGACGTTTCCACCGTGCCGGTACCAAAGCTACCGTCGGATGGATTGGAGCTCATAGATCTTTGCGTGTCGATCAAGGTCGTGCTCGTCAGACCGAATGAGAGCGCGGTGAGATTGGGAGAGGGAGGGTCATGCTCAGACACGGCAGGATGAGGATCGTTGTTGGGCGGCGGGTGTAACTGACGAACGGGATGCGGATGAGATGTGATAGTTACTGACGCGGAAGGGGGAGGAAGAGAGAATTGTGCCGGATGGAGGATGGCATGGTTGAAGGGATGCCCTGGAGTGTGAGCGAAGAAGTCGTTTATGGGTAGGGGCGGTGGCATAGGCATTGGAATGGGGACAGTGGTCATGGGAGGTAAGAAGTTGGGCATGACCTGGTGGAATGATGGTCTTCGTTTACCCAATCCGTATCAGCAACCTACTTTTGGTGAAGGAAACCAGAACTCACGTGCTCCCCATGCCTCCATTCGAAAAAAGAACCGCTGGCATGCTAGGCGCTCTCGTCCTCCCCCCCATCTCCAGCAACTGAGATTTCCTCGAACTTCCTTGGCCGGTGACTGGACGACTAGCCCCATACGAAGTAGACCTAGGAAGCTTCGTAGAAGCTTTCAATATCTTCTGGGGTTCCGTATCCGCAAATCTGATCTGCAAAGGCGCGACGCTCCCATCTAACGTCTTACCCCTTAACCTCCCAATCGCGTCAAGAGCAGAAGCCCGATCGTACAACCTATTCAATGTACACGATTCATTGTCAACTCTGTTTTGGTACGGTAGGAGGAAGGAAGAAAGACGACCTGGCAAACCCTACACCTTTACTGGGTCCCTCCGTACTAGGCCTTGAACCGCTCTGCCTCGCTTTGGAATCAGGAGGGGGAGGACCATCCGAGGTTCGCATGATTCGGACTGATCGTACAGGTGCAGGTAGGAAGAGGGCTTTCAGATCCTTCTCTGTCCAGTCAAGCGGGATCTAATTTTTTCCAAAATCCATCACTCAATGGAAAAGAGGATAAAAAGAGAGACAAACTTTGGAGATAGAGATTTGTCGAATCGTCGTCGCTCAGCTTGCGCAATTTGATAGTCATACTCTCCTGCACCAGCATTTTGGTAAATCAAAGGAGGGGCGAGGCGAATGACGAACCCTAGCGAACATAGCCTCGAATCCCTTCGCCATCAATCCTCCGATCGCTCTTTCCGCCTCCTCTTTTGTTTCAAAACAACAAAATCCGTAACCTATCGCATACAACATCTCCAAATCCGATCATCCGCATGGCAGATTCGAAGGACGAACCTTTACACTTCCTTGAACCCCATTCGGAGACGTCGATCTGTGCTCCTCTCTTCCTTCCACTCCAAGGATCGATGAATGCCTCTGCAATGTCATCCTCCAAAATCGCCTTCACGCTCTTGATCCTTCCGAAGGGGGCACAGATCTCGGCCAAGAGTTGATCTGTCACTGCAGGATGGAGGGGACGGATGTAGATATTGGATACTCCTTCTGGACTGTCATCATCCCGTCGATTGTCAGTTTTGGAGGTTGAAACTACGGGCAAGTGTTGGAGTAAAAGGAAAGGGGACACTAACTTGAAGTATGGATCCCGTTTGGGCGATTTGTGGATGAAACCTTGTGGTGGAGGAGGTTGATGCATGAATCCCATAGGTGGGATTGGCGGAGGCATAACTCCCCTTCCTGTCACACGAAATCAATTTTCTTTTGGCCGAGAAGTGTGATGAATACGAACCAGGTTGAGCGTTGTCCAGAGGCATGAAGTTTTGATTGATGTTGGGGTTGCCATTCATCGTAAGAGAGCCCAACGGAACAGCCGGAGCAGTGGTTGGATGAGAAAAGATGGGATGACTATGCCAAATTCAGAACTCATGCCTCACGATGCGTTGAAAGCGTTGCGTTAATGGGAGACACACATTTGCATGATTGCCTGAAACTGAGGAGGAGGAGGGGGAGCTTGTGTCGCCACAGAAGCTGGACACTTCGCCATAGTGTTCATATGTACCATCTTGGAGTTGACGGGAGCAGGCGTGTCCTCAGAATTCGAGGTGGAACGTTTGACATGGTTCGGATTTTCTCTTTTGGCCATGTCGCAGGATGTATCTCGAGATTTCCCTGGAAATTTCTCAAGTTTGGAGCACGTTTCCTGGCAAGTCGTGAGTGGTGAACTTGAAGGGATCATACCAGTGCACTCACAAATACCGTTGAAAGTTTTAATCTTTCCAACGTTCAAATTACAAAATTTCAACCTCGAAAGGATGCAGAAAGGATACAGGAGGACGCAAATGAAGCAGAAAAAGCCCAAGCTGAGATGGGTGAAAATTGAAAGATTAACGAAGGGTGCAGACGCGAGATTGAAGGGCGAGATAGACAGTGAGAAACGGGATGATCCAGATGAAAAGAGAGCTTATAAGCGGTGGCGCTGGAATGAAATTACGAGTTATTGATCGAGTGGTATGAATTGACTCTGAAACTAGAACAAGTTATGTTACGAACCTTGGAAGCGTGGCACTGATTAGCCTGCTATTACCTCATTGTGGTGGATGCTCGTGCACCAAGATGTTATAAACCAGTCTTGTGCGAGTTTCCGTGAAGTAGCAGCCTCCTAACATAGATAATGGAGCAAGGTATATGCAATAACGCTGGGGCAGAGCAGAGAGTGCGCATAGATGGAGAAGAACAGAGAATAGAGAATAGAGTAAGGATAGAGTGAGAATTCTGAGGAAGAAGCTCTGTTCCGTTCTTTCGGAGGAATAAAAAAGGTTGATATACTTCTGCAGTCAGGTGACAAACAAACGCCATGCAAACCACTCCAATTCAATCCAGAAGTCAATCTCTTCTTCAGAAGCTTCCTCAACATCGGGCCACGATCAATGACCCAGTCCGTGCCTCGATCCCAAACTTGTGAAACGGCTACAACGAATTACACTACTAAACTGCTCGATGAGGAAGATAAGCGACTCTCCAACATCCCAGAGCATCCACAACCATCCACGAACATCCTCTATTGCCGTCGCCACAGGTTCTGAGGCTTGCACTACTCTGCTCACCTCATTGTCTTTGCCATGATCGATATCCTTGTCGATCGCTGGACAGAGAAAGAAATGAGGTCATCAAAAAACATCAAGCAAAACCGACAAGAGTATGCTGGATTATGAGAACAGTGCAACGGCCAGACATTCCGATTGCCTGCTATTATAGCTTTCACTGCGCTGTCATCGCATGTCTTATGTTATCTGACATCAGGTTCTCAAGCATTCAACGGAGTATTTAACTTGAAAACGAACAGGAAAGTTGGAGTTTGAGCACACGCGCTTTCATGATATCATGTCCCCCAGGACACCCTTCTCTAGGGCCTCTTTTTCTCCAAAGGAGCATTGCACGACGCGTCTTTGATGCTTTGATCATGCACTTTACAATGTAGACGGAATCATAGGTAGATTGTGCGTCCTCACTCCTTAAAACTTGCCTTATGCTCTACTCGACCTCGCGTTCGCGGTCAATCCCAAACCACTTTCCTCACGTCGTTCAAGCTCTCGGACTTTGAGTGTGAACGAAGAGAAAGACTCACGGACGGCTTAATAGTCCTCCTCTGCTTCATGTCTTCAATCGCGCGTTCGATCTCTGAGAAGTTATACGTCTTAACTAGCTTCTCTGCCGGAAACTTGCCTATCTCACGCGCCGTCACACATTGTCAAGGTCACCATGAATACATGCAGCAAGGAATGGGTAGAAAGGAGTACGACGAACCTTGTTGTGCTAATTCGATTAGGAATGGAATGAAAGTTTCAGGGACGCAGTCTCCTTCCACGCATCCGAGAAAGGTCTTGGAATCATTGATGTGGTTCCAAACTACACGATAGAACGCATCATCACCAACCGAGAGAAGATGGGCGACGCACTGTCGATCTTGAGCTCCGAACCGGCAGGGGGAATGCCCACAGATCCTAAGACACCTCCCTTATCCAGAGCCTCGTACGCTTGCTTGACGACTGTACGCCGATCATACCATCCCAACCGTGAATATTCCCAGTATGCGCAAAGGGGAAGGGAAAGCGAGAGAGAGGAAGGGCAGGCGGGGAGGCTTGCCAGAAGGAATGCCGGTCGCTTCCATACTCCAATCCACCCCATTCCCTCCAGTCAGGTCCCGGATCGCTTGCACAGCGTCACAAGTACGAGAGTTGATGACATGCGTCGCGCCGAGCTCTCTGCAGACAAACAGGGAGGCCGATCAGTGGGCAATCAATCAATGCGAGGGGGAGAGCAGGCAGGAGGAACGCACGAAGCTAGTTTCAAACGATCGTCGACGACGTCCAGAGCGATGATCTTGCTGTATGGTGCTAACTGCCGAAGATGTTTTGGCGATTAGCAAAGTTACCGTTGTGGATGGGAAGTAGCCTCACTTTCGCCACCATCAACCCCGCCATTCCTACCGCTCCCATTCCCCAAATCGCGAGCGTATCGCCGAGTCGAGGCTTGAAGTAGTTGAGGATAGTACCCGCTCCCTATATCATTCTTGCGTTGGAATGATGGGAGAAGAGAGGGAAACACACGGTCATTAGTCCGCACCCGTAAGGCGCAAGTTGCGCCAGCTCTGCATCCGAAAGCGAAGGTGGAACAGGGATACACTGCAGTGCCACTGATGTCAGAAAGAGGTTTAATCATACTGTGGAAGAGAGGGGACGAACGGAAGATTCATGGACCATCATATGTCTCCCGAAGCTCCCCTGAAATGTGTGCAATACGATCAAAGTCAGTCATTGTGATGAACCGCAAGCGAGGATTCGGAGAGGAGAACCTGTCCGAGTAAAGAAGCGTAGCACTCCTTTCCATCGTGTTCGTACATTGTCCCTCCATCGAACCTTTCGCCCGTGAGGTTGAGTCGGAACCAGTGTTGACATAAAGCCGGACGCGATTGTTGACATTTTCGACAAGTTCGGCAGCTGGACCTTTCAGTCACAGTGAAAGGTCATGCCTGACTGATCTTTATGAGGAGATGGAGCCAGGAGAGACGAACCACGTAGTTACCACCTTGTCGCCTTGTTTCACCCGTGTCACTTTAGATCCAACTCGTTCTACGATGCCGGCCCCCTAATCATTACAAACTTGTTTGCTTAGGAGCATCGTTCTACAGGAAAGATGACGGATGGGAAGCATACTTCATGTCCTAGCACAGTGGGAAACCTCCAAGGAATCTTCTGCTCTGCGCAAACGATGTCTGAATGACAGATCCCAGAAGCTATCACTTTCACGAGCACCTCGTTTGGCTTCAACGTCTCCTCCTTGAGAAGGATTTGGGAGATGTGATAAGAGCCAAAGGGAGAGGAGACCACAACGGCTTGCGTCGATAAAGGCATGATGAGCAGGACAGGAGGGGGGGATCACAAGAAATCTTCATAAACTTCCAAGTTGAAGAGAGGATGGTGGATGAAAAGTTGATCCCTTAACTTCAACGTGACGCAATGTGGGATCTACGACAGCCGACTGGCACAATGGAACATCGACACAGCAACCTCTTTCATGAGGCCTGTAGATTGTTGGCCATCTCATCCGCTCATTGCAGGTGCAAGAAATACGTTTCTTCGTGGTCCTTTGTCTCTCGCAACTGCTTGCAACATTTAACATTGAACAAAGATGTAAACTACAAACCTTATCTTATTTGATAACATCGTGGCTTCATTATTTTTTTGTTTCTTGTTTTGTCCCTGTCCACGAAACGTCCACTTTCAGGTCGAGTATCGTTGTAGGTAAGAAAAAATGAGGTACGTCTTGTCTCACGTTACGAACATTCTTTCTTGATGGAATTTGGAATGCAGTAAAGTCAGCGTCGCCTCCGTCCGAGGAAGCATCAAGGAGATGCTCACCGCGGCTACCGAAGAGAAGAAGAGGAAGTTCGTCGAGACTGTGGAGCTTCAGATCGGATTGAAGAACTACGATCCCCAGAGGGATAAGCGATTCTCTGGTACCGTCAAGTGAGATTCCTTCGCTATCAGAGAGTGAATGGGGTTGACGGGTTGATCGTGTGAAGGCTCCCTCACGTCCCTAGGCCAAGGATGAGCGTTTGCATTCTTGCCGATGCTGCCGATATCGATAGGGCGAAGCAAATCGACCTTGAGTACATGTCTGTCGACGATTTGAAGAAGTGCGTTTATCGTCTCTTTCACTCCTCAACCTGGAACCTGATCGCGTTATTGAATGCTTAGGTTGAACAAGAACAAGAAGCTCGTCAAGAAGCTCGCCAAGAAATACGACGCTTTCGTGTCCTCAGAAGCCCTTATCCGTCAAATCCCTCGTCTCCTTGGTCCTGGTCTTTCCAGGGCAGGAAAGTTCCCTACTCCCATCACCCACGCCGACGACCTCAGCAACAAGGTCACGGAGGTCAGGAGCACGATTAAGTTTCAGTTGAAGAAGGCTCTTTGCCTTGGTGTCGCCATTGGCCACGTTGAGATGAATGATGACCAGCTTGTCGCCAACACCATGTTGGCCATCAACTTCCTCATCTCTCTGCTCAAGAAGAAGTATGCCCTCACTTGCCATTCTCTATGCGATAGCCTGCTGACATATTATCCTCAGCTGGCAGAATGTCAAGTCACTCCATATCAAGACGACGATGGGCAAGCCCAAGCGTCTCTTCTAAGTTACATACGACCAAAACTCGGTACTCGGTGCGTCCCTGCTCTGTATCTTGCCATCGCTGATCATCGGGCTTCTTCCTCAACAGATAATTTGTCCTTCAGATTTGGCGACCCAAGGCTTGCCACTGTTACTTCGAAGTGGAAGCTTTACCATAACGGTTTAGTGGACCACCGTTTATGGGAGCCAAAATTGGGAGTTACTTGTACTGATATCATGGAATATGAATATGCTTCATGCCAAACCATTGAACACTGCACGGCCTTGTTTGAGAGTTTATGCAACAACCTGAATCCGAAGATGTCTCAGGATACTTGCGCTGCGAACGACTTGAAGGTATTGAGGGAAGGGTATATTATTTTCGTCAATTATCACTCTGGTACTACAAGAGACACCACGCCCAAACTTTGCAGAGAATGATACAGAGCAGAAATGAGACTAGTGAGTGAATAAATTGTAAGAGGAATTGGAAATTGTTCATGGTCACTTCCACCAGGAGCACACTGACAGGTACAAATGACTGAAGGGTCAGTCCAACTGTTCCATCCTTTCGTTCCCTAAATTTGGTCCCTCACATGACTTTAAATAGTGAAGAAGGGATTAGGATCTTGAGATTGTTGTTGTGGTTGGCCAAAGGCAGAGTTGAAGTTTCCATTGGGGTTTCCGGTATTTTGTGCCGCCATACGATTCGAAGCATGAAAAGCAGTGCCAACAGGGACCTGTACAACTCATCAGAATCCAAGGTTGGAAAAGTTTAGAAAGAAAGAAAGAGGATGAGGAGACGTACACGCAGGTTTCCGACATTCCCGAAGCTGTCCACTCCGTCCTCTCTGTTCCCAAGCAATGCTGCGAGCTTTGCGAATTCGCCATCGTCCTTTTTCTTTGGCTGGTTGAACGCTGGAGATGGAGAATGAGCGGGTACTGGAGCTGGAGCAGGGGCGGGTGCGGGAGAGGATGCGGGGATGGAAGAGAAGAGGGATGGGGATTGGTCTGGTATGGAAGGCATGGGAGGAGGGGGAGAAGCGGCTTGAGAGAAGGGGGCGAAAGGGTTGTTGCTCCCATATGCGGTGTGTTGAGGCATCAACGGAGCAGCAGTGGCCTGGGCTTGTAGATAAGCTTGCTGCTGCTGAGCTTGTTGTTGTTGGAAGAGCATCTGTTGCTGGTATGCCTGAGCTTCGGCTTGTCGTTGAGCCTCCGCCTGGGCCGCCTGTGCTTGGAGCATCTGCTGTTGATACGCTGCTTGGGCGGCGGCTTCTTCCATTTGTCGCTGTTGCTCAGCCGCAGCCTGCATGCGCATGTAGTCATCCTGTTGTTGTTGAAATTGTGCGTAGGGGTTGTAGGAAGCGAATTGGAGGGGATAACCGGTGGGTTGCGCTTGAATTGGAGTCGTGAAGTCGATCAGGGACCCTCCTGATGTTCCTGGATCGGGAGCATTCCTGTACCACACGGCCTTGCATTCAGCCATCTCTCTCGATGTCAAGGAAAAGCGACGCACTCGTCAAACAACGATCCTCCACCCTCCAGAGCCCTCTTTCTCTTCTCCTCTTCCTCCTTACTCAACCTGATAGCCTCTTCCAAATCGTTCTCCGCCTTCTGTTTCGCCGCTTCCTCCGCTGCGCTCCTCTTGCTAGCCTCAATCGCTCTCTGCAACTCTTTATCATCATCCCCTCCTCCACGGTTACGGTTACGGTTACGGTCAGATGGAGGCTCTCGTGGAGGTTCATATGTTCGAGGTTCTTCTTGGTCCCATGGTGGGTTCGCTCCTCCAGAAAGGTTATTGGTCATTCGTGCTCGTGAACGGCGTGCTTCTCGTAAGCGTGCATCGTCGAGGAGGAGATTTGAGATGTCTTTCGCCTTCTGACGAACTGTGGAGGACGCGTTAGGTGGACAAGAAACGGCTGGACAACGCTCACCGTTCGCTCCTTGATCCTTCCCGTACTCGTCCACGTACTGAAACTCTTTTAGAGTTTTGATGATATAAGCATTCTGCCTGTGGACCAAATATATTAGCACCTCAGATGAATGTAACACAGAATGAGTAGCCCAAGCTGCGGGCTACACGACGAGCTTCGGGAGACCAATCTCCCTGCCCGAGAATCAGAATATAAAAGGAACACGTACTTGAAGTATTGCACGACATTCTCACTCCCAGCGTGTAAGCAGTAATCCAAGAGCGTCAATGTCTTAAAAACATGTCTCCAATTCTTTCCCTTATCGTTCAACCTCTTGTCCATCATCTCCATAATCTCCACGAAATCCTGCCTTCACCACGCCACATCCCAGCATCAGATGCCATCTGAAGTACGGGAAAGGCAGGGAGGATAGAGGCATACTGGTTGAAAGTCATTTGAGCGATCTCGTTCATCTGAGCTCCAGTAGGACCCCATGGATCGTTTGAAGTCGCAGAGCGGACTTTAGTCTGCGCCTCCGTGTACCCCTTTGTGTAGTTTTTAGCCACGCGCAACGCTTGCTTGCCTATATTCGACATTTCGCTGGTCTTGACGAGATTAGAGGTGGCAAGTGGTTTGGTCGTCTTCAGTGCCTCTCCCAGTCGGCCTTGTGTTGATGCAGCCACTGCCTAGTTAACGAGCCCTGATGCGTGTTGATGACGGCAAGAAAAAGTCACGTCCCTATTTCACAACCACGGCGAATCTCGCCCATTGCTTCGTTTAGACATTTTTCATATTTCCTTTCGTCGGACGCTCCTGCGACTTGAATCCATCCGAATTTCTGCTCCTGCACCGAAGTTCGAGGGAGTCGCGCCGTCAAACTTTGCAACTTTAAGCAAGGTCAACTTTCAGGATCTCCGAAAACTTCAACCCTTTGTTGTGACATTTGTCCCACACTGCTGTTCAAGCAACGTTTAAGGTAACAGGCGAGAGGAGGAACGAGTGTGCTGAATATTTATTCTGGTTTGTCCTTCTCCTTTCTGCGTCCGTTCAAAGATCGAGTCCTGAGCCAGAAATCGGTTGCAGAACACGTTCTTTTGCTACAAACGATTGGGACTCTATTTATCCCCCACGTCCAGTGTGCATCAGCCATCTAGCGACAAGAAAACGATTTCCCTGTAGAAGATGTTGTCGGCTGAAAAAAGAAAAGGATCCGTGGGAGCGAAGACTTGGACGTTCAAGGATTCACCTCTTTACCGAGAGAGGCATGGGACCGGAACTCCAGATTCCGAATCATCCGCTTCGAATAGTACCGTTGGTTGGAGGATTTCCGCTCCTCCTACACCAACAGAGAGACCCAAGCGTAAGCTGATTCCTTCTCCTCACCTGGCCTTTCACATCGTTGATATCCGGCGGATGCAGAAGTCGTGAAACCGGCGTCCGAACCATCTAAACCAACCAAGCTGAAATCGGAAAAAGATCCTTCCTCTCCAAGTTCTGGCTCTTCCTTTTGGGGATCTTTCTTTGGCTCCTCCACCTCTCCCAAATCTTCTACTTCCTCCAGCCCCACTCCTTCTTCCAAATCGAAAGCAAGCACTTCCATATCTGGGACAGCAAGTGCAAAGGAGGAGAAGGATAAGTCGAAGAAAGCACCTAATGGTACACTCTCCTCCAGGCTGGCTGCAACCTCAGCCGCTGCTGCTGCTGCCTCGACTCCAACTCTAGCGAAAGGGAAAACTCCTGTCGCGGCGGCGGCCGCAAATGGGAAGACGGCGAACGGGAAGGCGGCTACCCCCACTCCGGCGGCCGCTGCGAAGAATACGACTACTACACCTGCGAAAGCTCCTGTCGCGGCAGCAGCTTCGAAAACAACTCCATTAGCGGCCGCACCAGCTGCAAAACCGACCTTTGGAGGGGGAGGCTTTTTCGGCGGGAAGCCAGCGACAACAACTACTCCATCAACAACCGCACCAGCTTCGTCAACAGCGACTTCGGGTACAAAGAAACCCGATCCTAAAGCCACCACCCCTGCACCTTCAACAACAGCAGCAGCAACGCCTGCCGCCTCCTCTTCTCTCTGGGGTTCAGGCGCTAAGAAGACCGCTGATCCACCAAAACCTGCCGCCGCTGCACCTTCCGCTTCTCTTTGGGGATCAGCTGCAAAGAAGACAGAACCGGCCAAACCTGCTGCTGCTCCTGCTGCCTCGGCGTCTTTGTGGGGGTCAGCAGCTAAGAAGACTGCAGATCCAAAAGCTCCAGCTGCAGCCTCGAATCCCACTCCTGCCCCAGCTCCTGAGCCTACTCCAGCTCCTGCTCCAGCAGCCGCTGCCTCCTCCTCGCTTTGGGGTGCCAAACCTGCTGCTGCGAAACCAGCAACGACTTCGATGTGGGGTGCAAAAGCGGCGGCTCCATCAACTTCTTCACCTTGGGGAAGCTCCGCTGCCGCGGCCACCGCTACGACGCCAGCTGCAACTGCCGCAGGAAACACGAACGGTGCGAGCACGAACCCGTTCCTATCAAACACCAAGTCAGACTCAAAGGGTAAGGATAAAGATAAAGGCAAGAATGACAAATCTTCTCGCGTTCTCCCTTCCACTGCCATTCCTCCTTCACCTGTCTCTGGACTCCCTCCACAAGCCGGAGCAGCCATCGCAGCATTTCAATCGGATAATCCGTGGAGCACGGGTGATGATGCGGGTTGGGGAGATGAAGGCGGAGTGGAGCCGACGGAGTTGCCCCCTGCTTCAACTGTGAGGGAGACGATTGAGAGTTGGAGGGATGGGATGATGGACCTTTATTATGAAGTTTCTTGTGGCTCGGGGGATCATGACGTAGCGTTCTTTGACAAGGTGAAGAAAATCCAAGAGGAATCAGCTTACTTCCCCTCTGATGGAGACTTCTTTGATTATTACTCGACAGCCGACGGCGATTTGATGATGGATGAGATCTTGGAAGTGCAGGCTGCGAGAAAGAAGGCGAAGGAGGGTTTGGAAAATGGAGCATGGCCAGCTGATGTGGTGTCATTTGCGAAGGATAAATGGGGTCAACTATTGGTAGGAGCAAAACTGAAAAAAGCTGAGACGGCAATCAAGAAGCGAGTGGACAAGGACCTCTCCCTTGGTACCTCTTTTGACGCAAACGACAAGGCGTTGTTCATTGCTCAGCAGAAGGCACATCAACTTGGGGATTCAGATATCTTTTGTTATGAGGTTTACCTGGGACACCATCCCGTAAGGAAGGATGAGAAGCACGAGAGAAGCAAGCCGGAAGAGGCAGCGGTAACGCCAGTAACTGGTGGTGGAGAGGATGCAGCGAAGGAAGACGATAAGAAGGAGGAGGACAAGAAGGACGACGAGGAGAAGGAAGAATTTGCGGCGGCGAAGGGGAAGAAGGGAGGAAAGAAGGGAGGAAAGGCGAAGAAGAAGTGAATTGAGTGATATCTCGTGATAGAATGATACCTATGCCAAGAAGATTTCCTTGTTTTGTACTGCCTATTTGTATTATTGCTAGAAGTTTCGTTATCCTCTTATCGTTTTTCACTTCTTTCGCTTTGGTTGGCCTAAACACGTCCGTCGTTTTACTACTTTCGCATAGTATTGTTAGCGTTGACTCCTCAGATGTTGGTGCCACGTATGTTTAGTTTGAATGGCTCATAAGTGATGACTTACGTTTTATAGGAGTAATGGATGGTAGAATGGAGATGCTGCCTAAATTTGAAGCTGCCACAGCAATGCAGACTGCCGAAATGTCATGTCCACATGATTGAATGGTTACTCCTTGATTCAGTCTAGTATTGCAGTCTTATTACTATTACTTTTTGTTACGCAGTACTGCGTCCACTACGATGACTACTACTCCGTCGTCGTGAGCGAGGCACTTTTCCTTCAGCCATTCGCTGGAGTGTCCGGAATTCACTTCTTCCTGAGCTCTTACAGAACTTGTGGAATAGGGAATTTTCATTTTTGATGACTAGAAAAAAACAGTCAACCAACATTCTTGGGACCGTGGGAGGGGGGAAAGGGAAATAAACTGACGATTTAACGGGGTGTCATACTCGGCCAGGTTCCCCTTGTTAAGGACGAGGATGCGATCGAAGGTGATAACTGGGTGATACTTCAGCGGGATGGTGTACAAATTAAACGCTAAATATACGCACCCGTTCGCAGCCTGTGAGCGATACAAAGCAACGTTGAGTCAGCGAACTCGTGCTTGATTGTCTGCGTGATGAGCTCGTCCGTTTCGTAATCAATAGAGGCTGTTGCTTCATCCAAAATCATAAGCTTTGTTCGCTTCAGCAGCGCTCGCGCCATCTAGGAACACTGTTAGCCCACGTTGTCTGTTGAGGAAACATTCGTACGCATAACAGCTGACGTTGGCCCTGACTGAAGTTTGCACCATGCTCCGTGACTTCTGCATCAAGGTTGTCGAAACGAGCCTGGTTTTTGAGGAGCTCCTCGGGGAGATCTGATTGGCGTTCACCGTCTGATTTTAATAGATGGACTCGCCGTAGTGCGTCGAACAGCTCGGCGTCAGTGTCTAGAGGGTTTCTTCAGAGCGACCCAGAGAAAGAAAGAGAGAGGTTCAAACATTCGCCGAAGACGTCTAAAGCGCTTCGGAGGGTTCCGCTGAGGATTTGAGGATCTTGAGGGATGACTGGCACACTGTTAAGAGACATAATTGTAAGTGATTCCACGCTTACTGGTTAATCGCGACCGCAGGTCAGTCAAGCCGATTTTGCTGCAGTCAATGCCATCTAAGACTATGCGACCTTCCCATAGCTCGACGAAGCGGAAGAAGGTCTGGGCAAGCGTTGACTTTCCACAACTACGACAGAGTTTAGCTGCTAGAAGCGGGCATCAAAAGTTCTTACCCAGTGGAGCCTAAGTTTAAATCACTCAGCCAGAGTCAGAATATGCAAAGATATTGGAATCTTACCAACAATTCCAACTTTCATCCCGCCAGGTACATGGAATGACAATCCATGTAGGACATTGGGTAGTTCGGGAGAGTACCGTACAACAACATTTTCTACCGACACTTCTCCTGAATGTGGCCATGAGGCAGGAGGTCGAAAATCCATGCTGTACACAGTAAGAATGATGCACAAACTAAAAGGATATCTTACATTTCGGGGGCCTCAGGCTTGACCTCACTGAACTCTTTTACCCTCTCTATGCTCACCATAGCGAGTTCTAAAGCAGTCGCTCTGGAAGGGTATGATGACATCAGTTGTAATTACCTCTGCCTGAAAGAAAAATCTACCTTCTCACAAGGAAGAGCATGTCTCCCGAAATTTTCCTGTGGTCGTTGCGTCAGAAGGTACGTCGGAGAGAATGGACAACAGACAGGGCAAAGCTCATCGCAAATCCCGCAAGGGCAGCATCGACTCGATTTCCAGCTTTCAAGAGTACAAAGGCAGTCGCTGAAGCACGGTTAGTCAGATACAAGTCTGGAACTTTGAACTCACTGGCAACGAAGGATGATGATAGTAGAGCGAAGCGCACCTAAGATCATTCTGGGTCAGCTGGAACGGAAGGCAAAAGAGATTTGAACACAGACACTCAGCCACCTGTTAGTACTCCAAAGGAAGTAAAAGAATGTAACGTTGGTGGTGACTCTCGAGAGCATAAGCGACATAAAACGGGAGGAAGCTCCAAAGCTGGGATGCTGGGTCAGCGACATCAATGGAGAACGCTTGCGAATTACCCTCTGATGACAGCAGCGCCAGAAATGGCTTCCCCGTATATGCTGTACACTGGCGACTGTAACAGATCTCAGTACTTACCATCCAAAACCAAGACTACCTGCCTTTGAAACAGAATCTAACCGTCTCATTTCTCTCGCGACTACAATCACTCTGTCAGCAAGGACGGACCTGTTGGCAACTGTCATACCGGTTGTGTACAGCATTCCAAAGTGGTAATAAGCGGTCCCAATCAAGAGAAATGCCATCAAGAACGCTGGGGCAATGGAAATAATGGTGCCGACGGTAGTAGCGACGCCGAGAAGGTAGATAAACGATCTGAGACAGATATCACGAGGGCCTGTGAAAATTCAGTTTGATGCTCACCTGCCATAGTGATCAGGCAATTGTTGATCGATCTTCTCAAAATCTTGTCCAAAGCGATTCATTAACCGGCCATGCTCAATCGTGTCAAAGACTGCGACTGTAATCAGAAGTTATCCGATGCAATAACTGAAACCTACATCGAAGAGGAGCTCGCAGAATGGCGTGCAACAGTTCTGTTAAGAAATCAGCGATTGACTTTGGTAGTGAGAAGCGCTGACCTTTGTATAACTGCGTTGAGGCACGGATTCCGCCTGCATAAAGGAAGACCCAACGTGCTGATGAAACAACGACATTCAGCCTAAGATCTGCTCTATCAGATACTGGGCACAAATTAGAAGAGATGACGGACATTGAAATAAGCGCATAGACAGAGAGGTAGTAATCGATTGAGCGTCGCTCCGGAGTAGAATATGATCTTGACCAAACTGATAGCCACCAACTTTCAAGAACATCCATTCCCTTTGTCCCCAAGAATACTACGAGGAGGAAAATCCAGAAAATCGCTCCGCCATTGGCAGTCAGGTACCTGAGTAATGACTAAGTCAGTAACTGCATCATGCTTGTTACTTTGCCTACTTCTTCCACACATCTCCTCGCACTCTTCCTACCGCGCGAGCTTCAGTGGCTATGAGTTTTCGAGCTTTCTTTGTCGGAGGCGGTTGCTGCTGCTGATCGGGCAGCTTCTCAATTACATCCTCAGCCGAATCATCGTCAGAATCGTCTGGAGTGCTTGTGCCGCTGCCATTATCTCCAGTTCCATTGACAACCTCTTGTTTGACTTTGAGATGCTTATTCTCAGGCTTCGACTCTTCAACATCTTCATCCGCATCCTGGTTCTGTGTCACGCCAACAAGGCGAACATATGTAGGCGAGTCGAGGAAACGTTTGGATCCTCCTTGGAAGATAGGAGCTCCATTTTCCAGCGCGATCTAAAAACGCATCAGAAGCGAGTTAGAAGAGATTAGCTACTTACGACAAAAGCTGCTTGCTGCGTTACAAGTTGGACATGGTGGGACACCAAAATTACAGTACGATTTTCCAGTAGGGGTCCTTGGAAACATTCTTTGAAGATTTTGTCCGTAGTATGGTTATCGAAGGCGCTTAGACAATCGTCGAGTAGAAGCGTGCTAGGAAGGGTTGTGAGCCTTGGGTCAAAAAGCATGAGATTGGACTCACTCCGCTCGACTGTAGACCGCTCGAGCCAGAGCAACTCTATGTCCAAACAAGCAGTTACAACTTGTGGGGAGGTCAGGAGCGGAATAACCGACCGTTGCTTTTGCCCACCACTGAGGTTCACCCCTCGTTCTCCGATCTCGGTTTGGTCACCATCTTCCAGGATTGCGAGATCAGGATTCAAAGAGCAGGCTTCTAGGACCGCATTGTATCTGCTCTCCAGGAATGGTAGTCCAAAAAGAATGTTGTCTCTGATCGAAGCATTCTGGAGCCAGGAGTTTTGCGGTACATACGCGCATTGGCGTCGTATCCAGGTCGCTTCAGAGGCTTCTTCTAGGACTGTTGAGAGCGTGATTGAGTTAGGTGGTGATCGAGGGCAGAATATGTCTCCTTCCAGTAACTCTGCCTCGCCTAGAAGAGAGAGGAGTAAAAGTGTCTTCCCCGAACCCAAAGGACCACAGATAAGTGAAAGGTGTTTTTCGGGAAACTCCATGTTAAGATTGGACATTGTAAAGGTTCTGCCTTGCGACGGATCTTTCAGCGTTGATGCAACAGATGCTGGCCATGTCACAGATGCGTTTCTAAACCCAATGGGGTGATCAAATGCCTTCTGTTCTTGAACAGTCTCGATCGTGTTTTCAACTTCATCCGACGCGAGATACTTTTCGATCCTCCTGAGACTGACGAGTGTTTGAATACCTGCACAAACACACATGAGTTTCAGTTTGGGAGCAAAATTTGGGCATACCTTGTATGAAGGTCTCTGGAATGATGTTCAATGCAAACTTCAGTTCATTGAACACTGCGAGGGCCGTAAATGCGCGAGCAGGTGTGAGTTCATGACCTTCGACCTTGGTGTATACGAGAAAGGTAACTGGCAAAACGAGTGAGGTGTGACTCAGGTCATGGGGATACAGAGTGGGAAGCCAACCTAGAATACAAATGACTGGGCTTGTGGCCCAGGTGAAATTAAACGCGATTTCGAGCAAGAAATTGTTCCTTTGTTGCCTTAGCTCCTCTCCTCGAGCTGCCATGATGCGGTTTTCCTGTATGCATCTCAGTATTCATTCACCATTCGTTGTCAACGAGAAACACACAAAGGGCCGTTCCCATGCTGAACAGTCGTCAGCATTCAAAACTGGATAAGCTGAGGGACGAACCCATAAATTTAAGCATCCTAACGCTCTGCAACACTTCATTCATCAAGCTGACTCGCTTTCATGTCACAGATGCGTTTCTAAACCCAATGGGGTGATCAAATGCCTTCTGTTCTTGAACAGTCTCGATCGTGTTTTCAACTTCATCCGACGCGAGATACTTTTCGATCCTCCTGAGACTGACGAGTGTTTGAATACCTGCACAAACACACATGAGTTTCAGTTTGGGAGCAAAATTTGGGCATACCTTGTATGAAGGTCTCTGGAATGATGTTCAATGCAAACTTCAGTTCATTGAACACTGCGAGGGCCGTAAATGCGCGAGCAGGTGTGAGTTCATGACCTTCGACCTTGGTGTATACGAGAAAGGTAACTGGCAAAACGAGTGAGATGTGACTCAGGCGATGGGGATAGACAGCGGGAAGCCAACCTAGAATACAAATGACTGGACTTGTGGCCCAGGTGAAATTAAACGCGATTTCGAGCAAGAAATTGTTCCTTTGCTGCCTCAGCTCCTCTCCTCGAGCTGCCATGATGCGGTTTTCCTGTATGCATCTCAGTATTCATCCACCATTCGTTGTCAACGAGAAACACACAAAGGGCCGTTCCCATGCTGAACAGTCGTCAGCATTCAAAACTGGATAAGCTGAGGGACGAACCCATAAATTTAAGCATCCTAACGCTCTGCAACACTTCATTCATCAAGCTGACTCGCTTGTCTCGTGCATTCATAAGCTTGTCTTGTACAACCGCAAACTTCTTCGAGGTCCAGTGGTTAAACGGTACAAAGAGGATGGCAATGAGAATGCCACTAAATGCTGCTTTCGCTCCCAACAGGCTGCACAGGAAGACAGTTCCAATGACGAGTTCTGCAGGGGC
The DNA here is from genome assembly GCA_021432655.1 of Atractiella rhizophila. Taxonomy (NCBI): domain Eukaryota; kingdom Fungi; phylum Basidiomycota; class Atractiellomycetes; order Atractiellales; family Hoehnelomycetaceae; genus Atractiella; species Atractiella rhizophila. The sequence continues at coordinate 68,986 of MU271239.1, read as the reverse complement.
ATCGACGAGGGAGAAGCTCCAATTGGAAAAGTCGGAAATGCGATCGACATCCACCACGAACAGATTGAGGACCTGACTTTTTGTTTTGAAATCGTTCTCTTCCTCTTCATCATCGGAAGTAAAGTCAAAAAAGCCCTTCTTTTTCTTCCCCTCCTCCTTCGCCTTGTCTTCATCGTCATCCTTCTTCTTCTCCTTATCACCAGATACAGCATCCTTCCTTTTGAGAGTCTTCTCGAATATGATGGTGTTAAGTTGAGTCTTTATCTTCGCGGAAAGATGGCTGGTACTCAAGTACCAGAGTTGTCCAGACACGAGAGAGTCCATCAGCATCGCGACTAGGAGAGAGAAGCAATAGAAGATTCCGAGCGAATCATCTCCCTTCGGTGAATCATCAACGAAAGTATCGAAAGTGTGAAGGAGAGAGGTATTGCCAGACATCGCAGTCGATGGGAGGACCATTCCGAATGGAGCTGCAAGGTAGTTATCTAAGATCTCGCTCTTTTGGGGGGTAGCTGAGCTGGAAAAGAGGAAAGAGACAGAAGTGGTGGGTGACCGTGTGACTTCGAGATAATTAATGTACGAATTTTTGAAGCACAAAAGCTGGAAGGTAGAACAGGCATGCAGCGCTATTCAAACGGTACAGTGTTAGCTCTGAGGAGGAAGCTAGGGTCATAAAGACAAACCATAGAGCAAGGCAAATTTGGGCTCCGAATGCCCTTCGATTCGCATTTACCACTCTCCAGAGCAGAGGGTTCCAAAGCTTTGGAGTTGGCGTATCTCGCTTTCCACCAAAGAAAGTCTTCATCCACCTGTTAGAGTATCCTTCAGCTTGCTCAAAACTAAAGTATGAGGAGACCGAACCTGAAGCAATTCTCGGCTTTGAATTCTTGCGTGAGATGAGGTACATCCTCCCTACTGAGCTGACGCTTATTCGCGCTCTCATTTAGCAAATGCGAGACCCAGTTGAAGAAAAGAATGTCGAATGGGCTGGCTCCCGCAAGGCGCGAGACATTAGCTGCCGTTGGATCGCGGTCTTTTGTGGATTCTCGCGTGTCTGATAGGTCCTCCGTCGCGAAAGTAGGTATGGAGACGTGAACAGGAGGGGTGAAATGAAGCGGTGGACACTTTGGAGTGGTGCAGGTTGTAGCGAGAGCTAGTGCAGACATCGCAAACGCGACTGCCCCTAGTACGGGTTCGTTTTCATAAGGTGATGCAAGTCCAAACGATTCAGGCAGGATAAGAATAAAGAATAAAAGTGCCGTGGATAGCAGGGTGAGTGTGGACAGTCGAACAGTCACTCCCCATCGCAATTTGAGCTCTTCGCCTCCAGTCTTCCCAACCCACTTCCTGCAGAGAATGCCAACCGCGCACCAAAACACAATCCATCCAACATTCCAGCTGAGGTCGCCTCCAAGTCCCAAATGGAAGAAGTTGACGAACAACGCGCCAGCCACGCAAATGCCAAGCAGTTGAGGCCTAAAACTGGATGGCTTCCCTATCCCAGCTACTGGTTCTCCCGAAAACGTGAAGGAGGAAAGATTGTAAGGGTCTGGGTCTGTTTCAGCGGCTGGACGTGTGGGTCGTTCGACCAAGAGCAGCAAGGAAAGCAGCGCGAGCGCACCAGCGGACGTGGAGAGCAGCATCACTGGTTGGTTGCAGCTGCAGCTAGCTTTTCTTGAGATATTTATGTAACGACTCGATTTCGGGCGGGTGGTCGGTGAACCCAAAAATCCACACACTACAAACCCGCAGAGGTATGAAATCCAAGTCATACCTTCACTGTTTCTTGCCTTGCAATCCCTAGCTTTCTTTCTAGTTGCTCAGACAAGTCAGTCAGAATCAGCTACATTTATTGTTTGGATGCGAACAAATATCAATATCCATTGTTATAAGTGAAAGTGCCTTTACAGCCAATTCAGGTCTTTATATCTGATGACATTGCAATGAGGACGACAAAGGACGGTGAAGATGGTTGAGTTGTCAGTACACAAGTATCAAGAAATTCTAACGACTGTGCAAATTGTTATCGGTCTCCGTTTCGATCGTTGTTGGTCGATACTCGAACGGCGCACCTAGCCGTTGTTGATGTTGATTTCCATGCTCATCCATCCCTCCCGTACAAGAAAATTCGATGGGTGAGTGGTCAGCTGAACCGTTGCCATTCGCATCCAGAAGTACGATATTCGATGGGAATTGTTGTAAAGGGCCATTGGTCGACGAAAGCTCCGAATAAGGCTCTCCTTGACCGTAGTAAACTTGGCAGGGATCCATTGACGTCGCATGATCAGGAGAGAAAAGGTCCACAGATTGCTGGGTTTGAATAAAAGGATGCCTATTCCAATCGACCTGTTGAGCGAGAGTCGGAAACGGGTTTGGCGCAAGATGATGACCTCCAAGGACCATTCCCTCTTGGGGTCCGTGAAGATGACCCTGATTGTGAAATTGTGAGTTTGCAAGGAACGGATTGACGTGTTGGACGTGGACGAAGTTGTCGAAATGGGCAATTGGAGCATTTGCGAGGTACGCATGATGGTGTTCCAGAGGGATTGGAGCGAAGTGAGAATGGAAAGTCGCAGTAGGGATGAATGCTGGAACAGACGACGGTTCTGGGGCTAGTTGAACTTGATGAAGAGGGACCTGGTGAAGCTCTGGTGCAACCTCCATTGCCGGCACAGGGAGAAGCGGCATTGTTGCAGGAGATGTGGAAATGGAGGAATCGGAAAGAGGTGGAGACGCTTCCACTGTCGGTGCAGCCTTTGTTCTCTTCCTCAACGAGTATGGTTCCTTCCTCCTGGACTTTCTCCGCGCAACTGAAGCTTGCCTTGTCGCTGACTTGGCAGGAGGCTCATACTCGTCTTCTCCGATATCCAAAACGTCTGAAATTTCGTCCTCATCCCTCACTGCGTAGTGATTTTGGAGGACAACACTGAAACCGCTTCTCACCACTTTCCCAGAGAAAAATACGAATAAAATCAACCTCAGGCATTCTCCATGGAAGTAGAAGAGAATACGAACAAGGATCAAGCTTTCGCGCTTGCTCTTCCGCTTCTGCAACCTTGTAAATCTCCCGAAGAATCGACATCTTAGTCGCAGGGATGATAGCCACTGCCTCTGCTGTCGCAAGCGAAAGTCGAGAAACCGGTACCCTTCCCGACCTAAGCATGGCCTCTAGGAGCTGAATGCGCTCTGTTTACATTCAATGGCATCAATCATTCATTCTTGTCGCTGAGGGGAATCAAAAGTAGCGGGGAGACTCACCATCCTTCTTGAGATGATCTGGTTCCTTATGTCTGATTTCTCTCGGCCACCAATCCGGCTTTGACCTCTCTCCCCTTTGATATGGATATCGGTTTTGCTTCTTTGGCTCAATGACCTTGATCCAAAGCTTTGCAACTATCCTGCAGGACACCTGCTGTAGATTCGAGAACTCGTTTTGAAGGAAGACGGAGACTGATTCGGAAGAATTGAAAGATATGGAACGGACTCCGACGCCGGAGGAAGGGTTGATGGATGTGGTAGCAACAGGGATGACGATGTCTGGATTCGGATTCGAGATAGCAGAGGAAGGAACTGCTTCGATGGAAGTCGTACTCAATGGCGTGGAAGAAGAAATGGACGTAATGGAAAGAGGAGCCGAAGATGGCGTTTCAAATGACGAGGATGTGGACGTAGAGGAAGCTGGTCCGTGTCCGAAGAGTTTGTTTGCGAGGTTTGAGTCAATGGGCTCCAGAGCGACGCCAGGGCGAAGAATGTTCGACGAAGTCGAAGTATCCTGAACGAGAAAGGAATTTGCGTCTTGAGAACTTGGAACCGTGATAGTCGACTCATCTCCAAGACTGCATACAACATCCGTCAATACTTCATGAGACCTGAATTGAAGGGGAAATGGGAGGGGAAATGGGAAGGGATGAGGAAAGGGAACGGCGATACATGAGGGAGGGTAGCAAAGGGGGAAACGGAGAGAGGAAGACTCACTCCTCGGTACTGGTATTAAATACAAGGTCGATTCCGTCTCCCGACTCTTCTTCACCGGCCCCCATAGACAATCCGAGACCGCTAACAGATTCCTCTTCGTTCTTCCTTTCCATTGCCCTCCTTTGATTTTCCAAAACGATCTCTCTCGCGGGATTTAAGACTTGTTCCTCGCTGAACCACTGATCCAGTTTGTCTTGTAGCAGGTCGGAAGCGTAAGTCTCAACTTTGCCTTGAGCCGAAACCCAGAGGATGGCAAATTGTGACCCATTGATATAAGCGGCTTTTCCAAGCGCACGGAGGATCCTAACGGGCGTGGAAAATCAGTCGACGAACGGGCGAGATGCTAGACGATAGACCGTTGTGGACGAAGAAAATAGAAAAATAGACATACTGATCCCGCTTGTTCTTGAAATGCCGATGTTGACGAGAGGGAGAGTTGTACGGTTCGGTTCGTACTGGAATGCGTGGCATCTCCAAAACTCTTAAGCTTATAATAATAAGAATAGCAGAAAGCAGAAGTGTACTGAAACAATCGGATAGAACAACAGACAGACGAGGGCCAACTGTTTGGAAGGCACTGACGACGCGGAAAGAACGACAAAGTATTAGAAGCTTTGAACGAAAGTGAAATCTGCGATAGATATGCTCTGAAAATGGTCGAAGTAAGGCTAGATATGGAAGGATTAAAGCACTACTGAGGGTAGAACGACGAATACAAACAAAAGGAAGGAGGATGTCGCCTGAGGGAAGGGACGTGAGAGGAGAGATGTCTTTAAAGCTCTGCTGGGATATCTCAAAATTGATATATTATATACCATCGAGCCATCTTCCAAGTCCACTAACCTAGTACAGCTCGATCGGAGCTACTGTTCCGGAAAGTGGAGTGCTCTGCTGGCCCTGTGGATTCAGCATCTTGTCAGAGTGAGAGATGATGGTCAGCCTCGAGACCGGATTGAGGGAGGGAGCCTAATCGAGCCATGAAAGTCGGTTATTGATTGGCAGTTTGTCTCCCGAACGAATGGAACGGGAAGAAGCTCTCGGCTATCATGCCCTGATGCTGTCCACCCCACTTGCTCTCATTCTTGGGATTGACTATTTGTGATTTGCACTTGGCTGGAATCTGAGAATATGACGTCCATGCCGTCTTGAGAGAAGGAGGTTTCTTCAGACTACACAGACACCCTTGTGCATTGAAAGACGAACTACCAAAAATGCCAACAGAAAGAGTTGCAAAACAAGCCACCGCAAAGGAACGTTTTGGCGCCACTGCTCTAGATCTCTGGCACTCAAGCTGGCGCGAGCTCAGCCGTAAACGGATGATGAACTGGAAGAATAGAAAAGCTCAACTTTGATCTGATGGTTGGCGGTTAAAACGACGCCCAGAAAACTTCCAACCAACTCTATCTATCGTTTCCCAATAAAGAATGACCCCGATTCCTGGGGCTGGACGAGGCCGAGTACACTCGCCTGGAGCGTGGGGATGGGGAACACAGCATTGCAACGACAATCGAAATCTGCAATCTCTCCAGCGAAGGTAAGTGTTTGTTAGTGTTTGAGTGAGGTATTGGCAAAGTAAACAACTTTAACCAAATAGCACCAAACATATATCACCTGACCACGTTGCTGAGTGCCATACAATCGAATCTCGGAAGTCATCAGGAAGCGAGACAGGGCAGAGTGAGAGAGGTTAGGAGTAGACCAGAATGGCTAGCAATGGGTATTCAGCCAACATCTCCTTAAATGGAGTCCAAACACTGCTGGTGCGCTTTTCACCTTCTCTTCGACTCTAGTAAGAGTCGAATGTGCTTTGAAGGCTCCTATACTAGTAGGACCTCTCCTGTAATCAGGTTCATATATTCTTGATGCAAGCAAGGTCATCTACCGCAGAAACCTTTGAGGACTGCAACTGGACCGGATGCTTTTTTGCTTTCTTTTAAACTTACCCATGACACTATTGCGCCTGCGAAGTAGATATTACTTTGTTCATTATTTACCATTTGATATTTGTAGCACCACTGTTGTTTCACGAATTACACGTTGGAAGCAGTCCCGCTGACAAAATGAATTGCCAGGTGATCCTCTCTCCTTTTCTCATACCTAAAGCGATCAATCTCTTCCGATACTTCACCAATCCTCGCCGCACGCCTCTCACCTCTCTTCAAGGCACACGCCTAACCTACACTCCTCCGCCTCTACCTAACACTCCATTCACGTACATCCGACTCTTCCTTTTCCTTTTCCTCTCAACACTCCATCTTCTCTCTCTCCTCCTCCGCTCTCCCCGAACATCTTTCTCTCCTCTTCCCTCCGCGTCGACGCCTCTCAAAATGTTCTCGAAGATTATTTGCTCTACAAGGCTGCGCAGGATCTCCCCACCCCAACAATGGGAAGCAGACCGCATGTGAAGATTCCAGACGCAGATCTCTACCTTTTGAAGAGCCTCGCGAGTCTGGATGCGAGGACGATATACGTAACCTACGGACAAAATGCCTTGCTGAATTGCGCGCCACCAGTGGGTTGGTGTCGTCCGCCGAATAGGGAATATGCCTTTGACTACTTTTTGTACGATCTCCCGGAACTTGGGGTTGATTATCTCATCACGCTCTGCGCTGTGGCCATCATGACGTCTGGAGAGATGGGTAGGAGGTTGAGGTGGAGAAAGTGGCTCACTTTCGCCACATTGGCCATGGGTACCTTCGAGATCTGGCGTTTCTTGAGCGCTACAGGATCCATCGACAGCCGAGGACGAATGGAACAGGTCTGTTACCCTCCTTTCCTTTCAGTCGACGATGTTGACGTCGGAACCTTTGATAGGTATATTCTACCAACATCTTCTATCGTCGTCTGTTCCTCTCCGCGCTCCCTGCCTTCGCCTATTTTCTACCAATCCAGCCCCCACTCCCTCCCGGTCCAAACACCCTCCTCTCGCGTCTCCTTTCCAATCTCTCGTACCAGCACGCCGCTCTGACCACCGAACTCAAATCATACGATCTCCAAAGATCCGTGCTTTATGCCATGCCCGAATACGGACAGAGGGTCGCTAACGGGTGGAGGGAGGAAGAGCGGGAGAGGGAGGAGGCGAAGAGCGATGAGGAGGTGTTGGAAGGGTTGAAGAGGTTGGAGCTGCATGACAAGAGGAGAGAGAATGGAGGAGAGGCCGCTGGTGAGGAAGGAAAGGAGAGAACGTCGGTTAGAAAACACGTAGAGACGTTGTGGGACGATGCTCTGGCACGGCTGAGACGTCCAGATCCTCCCGCTGAACCGTCATCAAACTGATGGCGTCCTAAACAGTCCCTTATATAATCCTTACAGACTGCAGAGCAGGAGGCGAAGAATTATTGGTACATATCTTTTATTCTTTCAGTCACAAGCAAGCACAAACTACTTCTACATTCTTCTTCACTCTTTCTTCTTCACTTCCACCTGAGGCACTGAGGGACAACAACAACCTCCGACGAATTCAAAACCGATTCAACAGCCAAACCAAGTGAGGAACTCAAAAGCACGACGTAGATAAAACAATACTCGAAGAACAAAACTCTCAGTCAACAATTTCCAAGTGACGAAACATTGAGGTTCATGTTATCTTCCCAGCCTCGATCTTCTGTCATCAGCGTGAGTTGAGAAACCTGTCCACCAGCTGTGAATGGAAGAATGCACACCTTATTTGGCCGCCTTCCGACCTGCTACCCAAATCCTCACGTAATCGGCGAGGGAGACCATGCACACAGTCCTCCAAACTCCAAGGGCCATTCTCGGGGTCACACCTCTGAAGAGACCCTTAATCCCATTCTCTCCATAGACGTAAGCTCTTTAGCCCCAAAGCGTCAATTAGAATGGGAATGGGAAAGGTGTGGGACGTACAGAGTATTGAACATGTTCAACTTGGCTGGTCTCTTTTCGCTCCTGCTCTTGCTCAAAGACTGCATCTCGATCCTCACCACCTCAATCGGGTGATTCCAGCATCCCAGCACACCTCCGATGCTCGAACTCAAGACCTTATCACCAGCAGAGAGGGCGTCGGTCGCCTTCTTCCGCTTGAAACGGCGGATCATGTCCTCCGCAAGACGAGCGAAACCCATCCTGCAGTCCATCCAAAAAATCAACTTCAGCGACAGGTAGACGAGAGGAGAGGAGAGGGGGAGGCGAACCGAGACCCCCAATTTGTCGCCTGACGAACTGCGACTGCGTTGACGCCTCGGTTCACACCTTTGATACCATCTCGTCTGTAAACGTCGAGGAAGGTGGCCCATGCGGATGGTGTCTTTGCCGCGCTGGCAGCGCCTTGTGCGATCGCTTTCTCGCGCGTGATGGCGATGGTTTTGAAATTTGTACCTACATCGTACAACCCATTCATGAGCACGACGTCTTGGTCTCGGAAAGGAGAGGAGAGGAAAGGGAAGGGGACGAACAGAACCCCATGCTCAGATATGCTTGAGCGACACCACCGCTTATGCCGCCTAACATGCCGGCGGTGCCTGTGCAACGTACATTGTTCATGAGCAGGTAGATGAGAGCGTAAAGAGGGAACGGACCGGGTGATGCGCCGAAGGAGCTTTGTGATATGTGCTCTACTTCTGCAGCTGTGAAAAGAAGGGCAGCTCCGCTCGTCGCTGATTCGATCCATGCCTGTATCCCATCACATCCGTCAGGCCCACCTCCTTTTCCTCCTACATAACAACGTGAAGACGTACCCATGGAATGAGACCCTGTCGTTCGCGTCGTCCGCCTCCGTCAGTGTTCATTGACAGGGGTTAGGAAGAGGGACGAACCTGGTAGAGCCCAAACACGCCTCCCCGACTCCAGACTGTTGCTGCTGCTTGCGAGAGCGATTGTGTCCTAGTCACGCAGTCAGTTAGATCCGTTAAGCGGAAGATTAAGGAGACTCGCCGGTTGGCTGCCATTTGTGTCTTCATCACTTCGAATGGTTGCCCTAATGTGGATACTTCGAAGAGTGATACTGCTGCTCCCTACACAATCATGCATCACCACGTCTATTCCAATAATACGGCCAGATAACACAAATAGGGGAATAACATGTCAACATCGATGAGCATTCCTCCTTCAGCAAACAAACACCATTTCCCAATGATCCAGGGGCACGAAGACTCACGACTGCAATATTACTAAAGGTCACTTTCTTCTTCACAGGCTCGACGAGCGCCTTCTCTACCTTCTTCACCTCCTGCTTGACCGGCTCAATCACTGCCGCTCCGACGTCTTCATGGGGTCTATTGACGTTAGCAAGAGCGACCATGTTCTCTTCACTCCAGAAAGCCGAATCCCAAATCGTGCACTTGGACCCAAAGATGTTGCGAGCCACCTTGATGAGTACTCTGACACGTCCCCAACAGGACAAGACGGTAATGAAGAATGTATTGAAGGGAGTGCTCCAATCTTGATGGAGATCGACGAAGATGAAGTCGTCTGATAGAATGGTCCTTCTTAAGCGCCGGAAATGTCAGGGAAGCGGGGAAGCATGAATAATGAAAGAAGGGACTTTCTCCTCCTTGTTGCCGTGCGCTTTCACCTTGAACGGCCCATTGAGATGATCAATTGACAATCGCGGGGCGTCCTTCCTATTGTTGTACCAGCGTTCGTACCCAAAACAGACCCTGAAGATCGCAGCAGGAGTAGCATTAGCTCATGCACTAGGTGACTGTCCCAGCACAGAGGCTAGGCTAGCAAGTCCAATGGAATGACTGAGCAAACAAATTCCTGAGGCTGGGGAGATGGAAAGGAAGTTATTACGTACATCGATCTCTGATACACAATCACCGGGTAGTGTCACCGCATTGCCCAAACAGCTCCAGCTAGCAGAAAGGAGCAGTGCTGGAGAACGACTTCGATGCCATCCCGACCTTCAATACACCTCTCAAGACGAGAATCGACCTCCTACAACGCACCAGACCCCGAAGTTTCGCACACGCAGCGGTATGGCGACTTCACCACCATCGACTGGATCCAGGACACGCTCGCGGAACGTGAGAGGCGGATGAGGGAGAAGATGCGGATGGAAGAGCTCCAGTATGATGCGGAGGAGGGCGGATTGTGGCACAAGCTCAAGGAAGTCAGTTGGAGAGCTGTTCTCGCTGGACAGAGCTGGTTCGTCTTTGGGCTCGTCGGTGAGTGAGAACAGCCACGTTATTCTCTTGAGGATTGGTTTGGAGATTACTTGCTACTACGGCGAGGTTGTCTCTTTGCCATTGTGCATTCAACGAATCTTGTGTAACAATCTTGAGCTCGCTGGGTGCCTTCCAAATCCAAATGTGTTATAGCAGACAGAGATAGGTACCAGCGTAGCTAATTGTCCCTTTGATGCAGGTGCTTCGATAGGACTGTTATTCTCCATCCTTTCAATCACGACAACATGGCTGTCAGACCTCAAGAACGGTTACTGTAAGACTGGTCAGTACATTGTGAACCACTCTCTAGGAACACCATTAAATAACGCTGTACGACAGGGTGGTGGCTGAACCGCAAGTTTTGCTGCTGGGAAATCGAAGCGACCGGTATTGTCGGTGGTGGAGGCGCAGAAGCCGGATGTCAAGACTGGAATTCCTGGGACTGGCCCATCGGGTTCGGATTATTGTGCTACCTCTGTTTTGCCGTAGGTCTCTCGCAAATCCCCTGATTCACTCCATAGTAAAGAGCAACCTAGGTCCTTTTTGCCTTCACCGCCGCCTTTCTCGTTCGCTCCTTCTCGCCATATTCTGCAGGCAGTGGGATCTCAGAAATCAAATGTATTTTGGCTGGATTCGTCATTCAGGGCTATTTGGGAATATGGGTACTCGTAATCAAGAGTCTTACTTTGGTTCGTCCAAACCATCTCTCCTTACTGCTGCCCACTGAGAGGGGAGATAGCCATTTACTATTGCCAGCGGCCTGTCCGTGGGCAAGGAAGGACCGAGCGTACATGTCGCAGCCACCATCGGCAATGTAGTCGCAAAAAGATTCAAACGCTTTAGCAGGAGCCAAGGTTAATCTTTCGTCGAATGTCGATGTGTTGCTAATTCGCTTGAACATGAAACAGCGAAGATGCGGGAAGTGATAACGGCTGCCTCCGCCGCTGGAGTAGCTGTTGCCTTTGGTTCACCGATCGGAGGGGTATTGTTTGCTCTAGAGGTGCGTACGCTTCCTCGTAGCCATCGAGGATTCTGATCCATGCCGCTTGGGACTGTGGAGTAGGAAATGACCGTCCATTTTCCCATTAAGACGATGTGGAGGAGTTTCTTTTGTGCTCTTGTAGCCACATTCACACTCTCAGTAAGTTCATCCCTCCCCTCCTGAGACGAACTCATCCGTGGATTCGGTTGGCTGTAGGCGTTGAATCCTTTTCGTACCGGAAAGCTCGTACTCTTCGAAGTGACCTACGACCGCTCATGGCATTTCTTCGAGATCGGCTTCTTCATCCTCATTGGCGTTTTCGGCGTGAGTGCTTTCCCACTCATCAGAAGAGTAAACAGAACGCCGATGACAGGGTTTGTATGGCGCGTTCGTCATCAAATATAACATGCAAGTCGTTGCGTTCCGCAAAAAGCATCTGGCGAATCACGCCCTCCTCGAAGTCGTCATCCTGGCCGGTATCACCGCTCTCATCAGTTATTCCAACAAGTTTTTGCGGATCGATATGACGGAAAGCTTGGAGATTTTGTTTCGAGAATGCGAAGGAGGAGGTGACTACGATGGTTTGTGCCAGTACGTCGACTTCCGCTCCCTCCTACACCTCTTCCTCTAAGGAGCATCTAGGACCTGGGCTCAATGGCGCATGGTCAACTCTCTCCTTTTGGCTACGGTCCTTCGAACTATTCTCGTCATCGTCAGTTATGGTTGTAAGGTACCTTGCGGAATATTCATTCCCAGCATGGCTATTGGGGCATCGTTCGGACGAATGGTGGGAATCCTCGTCAAAGCTCTCTATCGGTAAGAATGGCGCTTGGCGGGATTGGTTTCTGATGGTGGCTACAGTGCAAATCCGCAATGGGCAATGTTCTCCGCTTGTGATCCTGACGCTCCTTGCATCACCCCAGGAACATACGCTTTCCTCGGTGCGGCAGCTGCTCTTGGGTCAGTTAAATCAATACTTTCCGTTGTCACTGAATCAGGTCGTATAGTGGAGTAATGAGGATCACGGTGTCGGTTGTCGTCATCATGTTCGAGCTGACAGGGGCTTTGACCTACATTCTTCCCACAATGGTGAGTTTTCAATCCCATCGCTGACCAACAGCAATAGGTTGACTCTGCATAGATTGTCCTCATGGTCACCAAAGCGGTCAGTGACTGGTTTGGGAAAGGTGGAATTGCCGAACAGATGATTCGCTTCAATGGGTACCCTTTCCTCGATAAAGAAGATCATGCATTCAATATTCCAGGTAGGCACTCTTCCATGAATTCAAGCTAGAATTTGTTGATTCACTCTCCTACAGTTGCTCATGTCATGAAACAAGATCTTATTAGCTTGCCTGTAGCCGGCATGAAGCTTGATGAGCTAGGTATGGAAAGCTCGCTCTATACATCAAATACGCTGTTTACTCCGAAAATGCAGAGGCGAGGATGGCAGCCACCCCATACCGAGGCTTCCCAGTGGTCAAGTCGCGAGAAGATAATACATTGATAGGTTATGTCGTGAAGGCAGACCTACAATGGGCGATAGGTTCATATCCCACTTCCCAAATGTCAAAGCTAATCATCTTCATAACAGAGAAAGCGCGAAAAAGCGATCTGCTTGCTCCGGATGCGCGTTGTTTATTCCAAAGCGGCGTTCATGTTGCTGAATGGAACGAGGATGACTTGGAGGACGATCAGAGCGCAGTTGTTGACTTTTCTGAATACGTGAACGAGGTGTGTCTGCTGTTCATCTTTGAATCGGTTGTCGAAAGTTGTTACAGACTCCTCTGAATGTCTCGCCGAAACAACCGCTGGAAATAGTGATGCAGCTCTTCCGTCAAATGGGGTAAGATTTGCTTCTACAACAATGTAGCGCTGATTCATGTGACGATATAGCCCAAGAGTGATACTAGTGGAGCAATACGGCAAACTTGTAGGACTCATCACCATTAAAGACATCCTTAAGCATATCGATCATCTCGAGTCTACGGAAGCAGACCATGTTTCAACGCCTAACGATGATCTTGAAGCAACATTGGATGAACTTGTAGAGTGGCTCAAGGAGGTGCGGGATGGGCTCGTTCGTTGGGCAACTGCAGGAAGAGCGGATCGGCAACCTGTGCGGTTACGGAAAGACGATGAGGAAGAGGGGGATCTGCTTTTCGATAGACGCTATTCAGAGCTTTCCGAACGTAACCAACGCCCTTCCACGTCAGCTGGGAGTTCTGTAGAATTACGTCGCCTTTGATACCCAGTTCTTTGCGGGAATGTAATACTAGATGCGTTGCACACAGAACAGGAGAATTTAAGGAAAAGGCAATGGTCCATCAATTCGAATTACACAACGAAAGGTCTTAAAAGTGTAAATGCCAGAACACAAGAGATCCAACACAATCGTATAATATACCGGTGACTTTAAACAGTTCGCAGCATCACCGCGGTGCGCTACCAGCACCCCACCTCATCGATCCATCATGGGCCGCGCTTAAAGGATCGTTGCTCTTTCTTCTGCCTTTAGCTTGTAAGGGCATTCTCTCGTGCGCATCATACTCATCATCGTCATCCATATCGCCTCCGAGAGAGAAGGGATCCTGATCAAGATCGGGAATGTCAGAACTGGGCTTCTTATTCACTTTATCGACATCGAACAAAACGCCTCCTTCTTCCTGATCATCGAGATGTTGGGGACTGTGGCGCACGGGGCCTCCGGACGCTGATCTTTGGGCTGGAGCGCGAGCTGGAGCTGAAGCTGCATTGTTGGATTGGTAAATAGAAGAAGATTTTCGATGGTGACCATGTCTGAAGCCGCCTGTTCGGGGGGTTGGAGGAACTGAAGCCTGTCTGCGTCCGCTGTAGGCTGTCGGTTCCATCGAGAGAGAGGACCGAGGGGGACCGAAGAGGGGATCAAGGCTCAATCTCGGGTTCAAAACGCCCGATTCGAGGAAAGTCTGCGAAGAGTTTCGGGTATGGATTCGGCCGCTTTGGGGGAGGTGAGCGGTGGACCCACGGTAATATGCAGTTGGAGAAGCAGGAGCAGCATAAGGATCGTACCCTCGCTCTGCTACTTCGTTCCGAGACGTCGTAAGGAGATACACTCCTATGAAGATGGTGACAAAACCGCAAAGTAGCGAGATCGTGTTGACGCCACCAGAGGTGTTGAGACCGTTGTTCAGGAGGACGGAGGAGAAGATGGTAGCGGTAGAGAAGAAGACGTAGTAAATTGGGTTGACGCTGCAGAACGTCAGACAAATAAAAAGAATAAAACGAGCTCACATGTTAGTGTGGAATATCTCTAGAGCCTTGTTGAAGTAGTTCATTTGGACTGATATGCAAATCGCGACTATGAGTGCGAAGACCCAAGTCGAGAGATGTGTCAGTTGGTTGTTGCCTTTAATTGTGAGTTTGACGGCAATTCCCAGTGCCTTGATAGCCATCACAGATAAAGAACCAATGAGCGAACAAATGGTTATGTAAAAGATGGGATTTGTATGCCCGTAAAGAGGGCAATACCGGGTAATCAAGAGAGCGCAGAATCCAATGCAGAAAAGACAGTAGAACAAGAAAGCTGGATTTATTGTAAGCTCGCCGCCTTGTTGCTTCTGGAAGATGAAAGCTCACAGGGCCGTAGGGCCATCCGCAGATACTCGTCCACAGTCGCTATCTCGGTGTCTTCGGGAGCATGAAGGACAATTATCATACTTCCAATAAGGCAGAGTGTGCAAGCCACCCGTCCTATCCGTCCAAGCTCTTCCTTGAGTAAGAAGGAAGCGAGAACAGCCCTGTACGATAAAGATAAGTTCCTGGATTCATGCTAAAAGAAGCAACACACCCAATAATAACGGACAGACCCCCCAAAGGAGCGACGAGAATTGGAGGAGCAAAGATGTAGGCGGCAAAGTTTGCGACTGGTCACCTGTTAATAAGGGGTCTGCTGCATTGCAAAAAGCGTACTCTCTCCAGTGACCACTTGAAGACGGGAGGTCAGACACAAGCTCCCCGATTTCTGATAGGCATGAAACTTACTTGTTACCATCCCAGCCCACCAGATGTAATTGCTAAGATACTTGGGCAGAACACCTTCGCTAGCAGTATTCCTCCGAATTGGTGGTCCGAAGCCATCATCCTCAGCCTCATCCTCCAGTTCTGCTTGCTCCGCGACATCCATAAGACCCTTCTTCGTGATGATAAAAGAGATTCCTATCATAAAGGAACCTGAAATGGCGAGGGACAAGCCTATCACCTTGTCATCTATAGCGGTCCAGCTCGACATTTTGATGGGTATCGCCTGGCGAGAAAAGACTTGGTGGTCGAAGGTGCACGTGTGCCTTGAGCTTGGGACAACTACTCACAATCGAGACCCAGTTCATGATTTTTCGGAGCTCACGATCAGGAATCCTCTCAAGAACACTCTGGGTAGATATGAGCAAAGGAAAGGGGAAAAGGGTTTGTATTTTTTACATACCAGCTAAGCTCTGACCAGGAGCATTTAGAGAGATTTCAGACCCAAAAACGCTGGATCAAAGCAAGAAGTCGATGAGAGAGGCGGCTGGCCATCCAACAGAGATACCGTCAATGAGGACTTTGAGAGATATTACAAGGTATGCTCTTCATTGCTGATATAGATCGAACCTGACCGGTCTAACCGTGCATATTAGTCACAGGGAATATTAAGCGAAGAGGAATGGCGAGCATTTATGGAAGCCATGCGAGCTCCGCTCCCAACTTCTTTTCGGCTAAGCCTGGCGCGCTCGTCCGTGTCTCTCATTCTTTCGGCATAGTACTTGATCGTCCAATAGAGTTTCTAAATCTCTGAACGAACGGATTGCTACTCACTTCGTGGAGTCACTTAAAGCTATCAGATTCCAAGGCGAGCAGGTGCAGCCACCGAAACAAATTCCTTGGTCAGCATCAGGCCACTTATATTTACCTAGTAGGAGAGTTGATGTGGCCTGTATAGGTATCCTGAAGGCTTCGCATGGGATTTTGATCTCCCGAAAGGGAAGATCAAAAAGAACGACCAGTTTCAACAGTATGGTTGATTCCTCTTGCAGCTTTTGCGTAGCGCTCACTTTCTTTCGTTAACTAGCTTCCAAAGCTTCATGGTCCACGAGACTGATTCCGCGAGTCTCTCGCCGACTGAATACAATGAGTTTTAATGTGTTGTACAGGGAAATATGACAAGGCAGGAAGTAGTGTCCATGATTCCTCCGTTACTCCTCGATGTGAAACCACATCACTATGTATGTCTTAACCCTGGCGCTTACAGTTTTCTCATGACTCTCTAGGTGCTAGGTGCGATCGTAACATGTGCCATTCCTGGATGGAGCTTCTAATGAATTCGCAGATACGTGCTCCGCTCCGGGAAGCAAGACCTCCGAAATCCTTGAGCTGCTGCTACGCGACAATTCTCTCTCCTCCACCCCATCCATTCCTGCTGGTCTGCTCATTGCGAATGACCAGTCGGCGCCTCGCTGCCACATGCTGGTCCACCAAAGTTTGAACCGCATTCCTAGTCCACTCATGATGGTCACGAATTGTGATGCAAGCCTGTTCCCAAAGCTGTGGATTGACAAGACGGTTTGGAATACGAGACAAGAGGCCAATGGCTTACCGATAGTGGAAAGTAGCAAGGAGAAGATCCCACTGCTTTTTGATCGGATTTTATGTGACGTGCGTTTCCTAAACCTTTCGAGTAGTCTCATCAGTGATTTTCAATACAGGTCCCTTGCACAGGAGATGGAACGGCCAGGAAGAATGTCAATGTGTGGACGGACTGGAAGTTTAGCAATGCTGTGGTACTGCACAAGTTTGGGTTCTTTTGCATCTCCGTCCGTGAATGCTGATAAATCCCTTAACAGCTTTCAGTTACGTATATTGATACGATCCTTTGAGCTTCTACGCCCTGGCGGGCGAGTCGTCTATTCAACTTGTTCTCTCAACCCCATCGAAAATGAAGCGGTTGTCTCGGCAGCTCTTAATCTTTTCCCGAGTACCTTCAGCTGATATCATTTATGAGCCAACCTGATGACTATTAACAGATTCTCTTCGCCTGGTCGATGTCTCTTCTGAACTTGTCAGCCTAAAGCGTTCACCTGGAATGACCGAATGGAAGGTCTTCACGCCGTGGGGCACAGAAGTCAAGGACATGTCCGACGTAGAGCAAGGAATCAAGGAAGGGCAAGGAGCCGATATGAAGGGAAAGATCAAGTATAAGATGGTTCCTACAATGTGGCCGAATGGGAAGGAGAAGGAGAGAGGATTGGAAAGATGGTCCGTTGTCTCCTTCAAAGACAAGACCGATTGCATCTGAACGCAATGTAGCCTCAGAATCTACCCTCACCTACAAAGTAAATCCTTTAACGCTCTTTCCCTTTCAGTCATTTCTCACCGGCAGTCAAAATTTAGATACGGGGGGATTTTTCGTTGCAGTTCTCGAAAAGGTGCAGGAAGCATCAGAGGCTTCGGTTGCTGCTGCCTGTGCAGCAGTGCCAGAAGTGTCAGCGGATGACCAAGCAGAGGTTCATCTCGCCGAAAACAAAGATACGCAGGCGGCGATGGAAGGAATTGAGGAAGCTGCATCAGTCGCCGGGTGAGCTTTTAATATATTTGGTGGCTACCTTACTGACAATGCAGCAGAAGCTCCAAGATTGGATCAAAACGAATATCAGCTGAGGTTGATTCCCTTTCTGAACCGATCGATGAGCCTCCATTGAAAAAGACGAAAATTGAAGCCAAGCCAAAGCAGAATAAGCAAGATCGAGGTTCTGATGGCTATAACGAGGAACCATTCTCCTACCTGTCGAGCGCTTCGGAACAGGTACAGAACATTATGTCAGTCCTTCTCTGGCAATTGACATAATCTGAGTAGATGGTTATGTAGTAACTTCTACCAGTTACCAGCAGACTTTCCTCGTACCGAATTCTTGGTTAGGAATGGAGATCCCGAATCGCCCAACGCTCGTAATATTTATTTCACATCTCCCATCGTCCGGCATATCTTGACTATTAACACATTCCAAAAACTACGACTTATTTCGTGTGGACTCAAAGCCTTTTCGAAGAGTAGTCAGGATAAAGGTCAAGTAAAGTGTCAGTGGCGACTTCAGTCAGAAGGCATTCCAAGCCTGAAACCCTTCTTGTCATCGAGCAACCGTGTACTGAAGGTCGATAAGAAATCGTTCGAATTGCTGATGTCGAAGATCGCTGTTACGATCGCTCAGGTCGACGACGATGCAGTCAGGACAAAAGTTGACCAACTAGAGAGTGGCAGCATGGTCATTGAATGCGATGGTCCATGGGCAGAAGGAGAAGCGTACGGGTTGACCTTCTTGCATCCAGGTCGTTGTTCACGGAATAAAATATAGGGATGGAGAAACTATCTCACTGCCAGCATGGAAGTCAAAGACTAATTTCTCGCTGATGGTGGACAAGAAGGAGAAGAGGTTCGTTTTCTTTTAGCGATTCAGATCTTCCTTCTGATGGAAGTTGGTATAGCGCTCTGAGTCTTAGGATCTACGGCGAGGACAAAACGCCCCATGCCCCAAAAGCAAAAAACAAATGGAAAAGTCAAGAGACAACTACAGATCTGCCATCCAGTTCAGCGACTGTCACGGACGCAGCGATATGATTCTGTGAAAGCAGAAAATGTACATGATGACGCTGACACGAAATACATAAGCCTGCGCAAGGCTGGTGAACCGTGGATGTTTGAAGGAACCACATGCAATGTGAATGCTTTGTCTGAACGGCGTGAACGTACATAACCAGTTTGATCGCGGATCGATCAGGTCCGATCGGGTTCCTTGTGAGAACATCATGAAACCTTATTCGGCTTTTGCTTTGTCCTTCGTTTGTGCGAAGTGCAAGTAGGAATGTCGTGCAGTATCTCAGACGAACCTGGTAGGCCAGCAGATGACCCTCGAGTTGAAGCTACTGAAACCTCGATGTTCAACCTGACCAAAATGAAAAAGGCACTCTTGACAGATTGGGCTGCTCTTCCGCCTGAAATGATTGAGATGGTCAGTAAAGAGTTGATGGGAAGAGGCTGCATGGCGAGAGACGGCATGCGGTCCTTCATGCTTGTTTGCAAGAGTTGTAAGGAATTCTCTATGATGAAATGCCAAGACTCATCAAACTTCAAGGGTACCCTTTAGGAAGACGAGGATTCTATAAAGATGTTTTTCTAAGGATAGGGGACGACGACCGATATCGAAGTCTTGTCAACATTCTTGCTGATTCTGCAGTTGGCCTGGCCAGTCAGCGACTTACTTTAATTCTCCCTCCCCCAATCCAAAATGACGAAACCAACTATCTCTTGCCGTCAGCCACTACTGTAGATCGTATGCAGACCTTGCTTGCCTTTATGCCGCATCTTCGGGAGCTTGATCTCCAATGGACAGATCAGACAGCTTTTGAGGAGCCGGTGCAAGTTGATAGTGACAATGTTGAGCCTGTGTCTCGAGGAGAGTCGACACCTGCACCAGCTCCAGAATCACCTCCAGGGTCGCCAGCAGCCCTGGCGCCACAGTGCTCCCATCTCCTTGATGCTATTCTATATTCCAAACATGAACGACTAACGAAATTTTTCTGTTGTGGCTGTCCTGTACCCTTTCCAGAGGTTCAGAAGATTCTCCAAGTTTACCCAAGCTTACGACACTTCTCATTTCATGGCATCTTGTCGAGTCCGTTGGGTTTCAGACCAGAAATCTCGAGCCGTAACAATATTTCTCACCTTTTTCTCTCCTCTTTCCATGGGAACAACGAGGAGGTGTCTTCGATCCTGGATTCCTGCGTGGAGACTTTAGTGTCGCTACGCCTCGAGAGCTGCTTGAACTTCAAGCGACGAACTTTCTTTGATATTCTGAAGAAAGTAGGAGGAAATTTGTACGAATTGGCAGTCATCAAGTCAAAGATTCATGACCACGAAGGTTTTCAGGAAACGGGATATTTTCTCGATTCACTGAACACGTTTGTTCCGTACCTGGCGCAGCTTGAACTCTCCTCTGGAATTTTCAACGCTTGCAGCTCCAAACCCTCTTCATTTCTCGCCGCCCTGGACAAGCTCCCTCTGGGTTATCTTTCTCTCAGTTTAGGTAGTGATGTTGCATTGCCAACCTGGATCAGTGAACTGTTCAATGACCTATCGTCTCTCCTGAAACGAGATCGGTTTGTTAAATTGGAATCTCTAGGCGTTAGCTTGGCCGCTGGGAGACAATTGGCGTTCGAAAGCGAGATTCAGTCTATCAGTAAGATTTGTAACTTTAGAGGTATCATTTTTTGTCTGGAAGCAGTGCCCATGTAGTTTTAGTGCTTGATTATCAATTCTTGAAGTATGTGTAGAAGTTGACATTCTCCAACACGCCACAAGACACGGAGCACAGTGAAATGCCCATAACCATCTCGATCTCGAAGGTGAGGTTGCACTCGCCTTCATTGGGTCACGTGCCTGTTCAATCTTCTCGCTGGAGTTCGGTCCGCAACTTTGTCCAGCTTTGTCGCGATTGGTCGAAAAGGTTCGAAAAAGTCATGTGGTCCCGTTTCATCCGTGTCCTTCCATCGCCCATTTTCTTCTCTTGGCCAATTATAAAAGGAAGCCTTATCAGATCGATCTGATAACTCGCCCTCGCGTTTTTTTTCAGTTCCTTCCTCTTCAGCCAAAGCAGGGTGAAAGGCTAGTATTTTGTCCTTTCGTCCTTGAAGTCTTTTTAACTGACTTCACATGTATCCTACATAGATGCCTCTCGTGCCAATACCCCACCCGCCAGCTCAAAATTTGGCTTCACAGGGAGTGAAAAGGATAGAAGCAATCAACTCAGCCATCACCCCTGTCCTCCGAGTTGCGCTCTACGTGAGCTTGTTCTTCGTCGCTTATACCTATGGGCTCGATGGTGAGCCCCATTAGGCTATATTAACTAAAAGTACCTGCTGACAAAGTTCATTGTCAGGGCAAACGAGGTACACTTACCAGTCTTACGCGACTGCAAGCTATGCTCAGCACTCCTTGCTAGGTGAGACTATTGGGGGTTTACATTGAAGCTAGAGCTCACAAGGTGTAAAGGGACGATCAACACCGTTCGAGGCGTCATTGGAGCTGCTGCCCAAGTGCCACTTTCTCTTCCTCGTTCTGATTATTTTCTCACATGACCTTGCAGCCTACAATTGCTAAGTTGCTCGACACCTTCGGAAGGACAGAAATCCTAGCTTTCTCGGTCTTCTTCTACACTCTGGGTACAATCGTCGAAGCCGTCTCCCACGGCGTTGAAGCTTTCTCAGCTGGAGCTGTACTTTATCAAGTTGGTACTCTTTTTTGGGACAATCAGTGAAGGCCTTAATAGGTTGGTTTACAGATTGGATACACAGCTATCCTCTTGATCGCTGAGATCATTGTGGGAGACACGTCGTCCCTTCGCAATCGAGTTTTGCTCTCTTTCGTTCCAGCCACACCTTTCCTGGTCCGTTCCCCTTCGTCACCACTCTTTATAAAGCTCATCCCCAAAGCAGATTAATGCTTGGATTTCGGGAGATGTCACTCAGGCAGTTTTGGACGCGACGACCTGGCGATGGGGAGTTGGGATGTGGGCTATTATTTACACAGTTCTTAGTCTGCCTCTTCTTGCGACTCTCTGGTACGCAGGGCATAAAGCAAAACGGGAAGGAAAATTGGACGATTATGTCAGTCCTTTCAAGAAGTTGGGATTCAAAGGGCTTGTGACCAGGCTCTTCTGGGATCTGGACGTGATCGGTATCATTCTTGTCATTGCAGGTAAGTGTCCCATCTGTCAAATGTGAGAGGAGTTAGTGTTCACACGCGGGACCGACAGTTTTCTCGCTCATTCTCGTGCCTTTCTCCATCGCTACTTCTGCAGGCGAAAAATGGAGGCAAGGCTACATCATTGCCATGCTTGGTGAGCTCCATCTTTGCTCCAAACGTCGGAATTAATAGCCTATCTCATAGTCCTCGGCGTCTTTCTTATCCCTGTTTTTGTTATTTGGGAAAAGTTTGCCCCAACCCCCCTCGTGCCTTTTCATGTAAGTCTCTCTTGACTTGTTTAGATCTCTCTCTTATCGTTCGTCGATGTGACAGCTTCTGAAAGATCGCGGCGTTTGGGCTGGATTGGGAATTGCCTGCTTTATCAATGCGTACGTCTCAAGTTTGTTGATGCCTTGCTCATGTTGACTGTTGTCCGCAACAGGACTTGGTACCTGCAAGGCTCTTATCTTTACACCACCCTCGTCGTTGCCTTCGATCAATCTATCAAATCTGCAACGAGGATCACCAACATCTACTCCTTCACCTCCGTCATCACTGGTGTTATTCTCGGATTTGTTGTGCGCTACGTTCGATACCTCAAGATCTTTATCATCACTGGAATTTGCCTCTTTATGGTTGCGTTTGGACTTCTCATTCGATACAGAAGTGGGGGATCTGGGGGAAACAACAGCGCTATCATTGGCGCTGAAATCGTCCTTGGTGTCGGTGGAGGTCTCTTTTCTTACCCCACTCAGGCCTCGGTTCAAGCTGCGACGACGCACAAGAATATGGCTATCGTCACTGGTCTGTACTTGGCCTGCTACTCTATTGTATGCCGTTCTCTCTTTGATC